>PQWD01008895.1:0-83821 GCA_019425675.1 Leucinodes orbonalis | reverse complement strand
GTCCAGCAATGTTCTTATTCTGCCGGGGAGGATCTGTGTCAAATATAACTTGAGCACATGGATATTTTCACATCTCAAAGTCTGGGAACAACCGGCTGTTCCACTGGTGTGACGCTTGGTTTACTGTAGTGCTTTTCAATTGGTTTTTTTGTTTGTCTTAAATGTTTTCTCAATAGCCTTTATCTGCTTTTCACGGTCCATGTACAGTGTCTCCTCACTAAATATTTTTCTTAACATTGTACCATTTAGCTTCAACCTGGAATCAGAAATGTTTACAAATTTTATGTGTCCATACATAGTGTTATGTTTAATTCTAAATGCACTTCGAAAATGAAAATTTACATATTAATAGTAAGAATTGTGGAGATAAAGAATCGACTTATACAGCGAACAACTCTTGGTAAAATAAATAATATATTAAAAGAAGAAACATGTCTGCATTACAATAGTGAAAGAGAAGAGAAAAAATACAATCAATTATAATAATATTCTTTTACATTTGACATCCTGTCATCAAAAAAGGTTGCATATTTAACAAATATCATGAATAAATAGTATATGCTCACTTTTTCCATAGTCTGTGGCTGAAATCTTGTCTGTTCAGTAGAAATATACTCTGAACGACGCAACCACGACACATTCTTGGCATGATGGCGCGATCTCTTGGAGTCTTGAGGTGTAAGGACATCATCTTCGAGTAATTTCTCGTCAGCTGGATCCAGGAGAGCATTGCCATCACCTTGGTATATATCTCGGTTTATTAAGTCTATATGTACACCCAAATCATGTTCGGTGAGAACTTCGTACCGGTAATTCTTTTCCAAAGTGTCGGGTTGTATTGTATGAAACGCGTCGACGGAAAGGGATATGTTATAAACTTTAAATCAAATGGTATATCTGGGAGAGTATTACAGTATTTTACTCGCGTGACCAGTTCAGACCTGTAGAAAATTGAGAATGTATTATTTCACAGCTGTAAATTAATATTTTTGTCGTTTCAAAAACATTACTAACCTCCTCTCGCCCGTACGTTGGGGTCGTTTCTCCCTTTCGGGCTCATTAGTCTGAACGGTGGGCGGCATGTCCGACAGCTTGATTCAACTTTGTACAACAAACATTATCAATTATATATGTTTTGTACGAAAATATGGAATACAGAAAGTGACACGATAAACATGATTTTATGACACTTTTTTTTTTTTTCTTCTTCATGACCTTGCACGGTCTGTGCATCCCTAGGGTGCATCCGGCCATAGAGTATATATAGACATATTTATCTAAGTATATTTTTAAAGTCAAAGTATATTATATATTTTTTAAGTAAAACGAGGAAACGACATGTAATAGGAAAAAGGTTACATAATACGGAATTTGGATAATAGGAGTAAAGATCAGGAAAGTAACTTAAGATATAATTACTGCATTAAAATATATAAATAGATACATAATTAAATAACAAAGATATAATAAAAATAAGTGACATCATAGCATACAAAAATAATTAAAATTTTAAATTATTATCTACTATAAATTTGGATAAAACCGTATAAATATCATTTGTATAAAGAAGTGATTTTATGCAAGTGGGAAAAGGAATCTTAAGGGAGGTTAGATCGAGTAGGAAAGAGGAATGATTATAAAGAGGACATGAGAAAAATATATGATCTACGCTCCCTGTATCCGTCCCACATTCACAAATATTACTACTAATAATATGGAGTTTGGCGAGGTGGTCTGGGGTACAAACATGACCAATTCTTAACCTTATTAAGATAGAAGATACGCGCTTACCGAATTTAATTTTATAAAACCAAGGTTTGATGGGGATTGACTCTTGAATGGCTGCAAAATATCTACCTTTTATTTTACTACTAGATTCCCATAGTAGTTTCCAAGAGTCATAAAGATATATTTTAGGAAGCGTTGCTAGGTCTTGGTGGTAAATTTTATAAGGAAACATGTCTCCACAAAACACTGCATCATTAGCAAGACGGTCAGCTTTCATGTTGCCTTTGATTCCTACATGACTAGGGATCCATGCAAATTCTACAATCAGTCCTTTCAAAACACACTGAAGAAGAATGCTTCTTAGTTCAAAGGTAACGGGCAATTTGTTATTAGACATAAAAGGGTACTTTTCTAATGTCTGTAAGGCGCTCATAGAATCTGAAAGTACTACATCTTTTTAAATTCATAAGAAGGACATATTCCACAGCTTTAAGCAGACCCATACATTCTCCAGTGAAAACTGTTGATTCTGGTGGAAGTTTAACTTTTTGGACTATATTGTACTGATGGTGGTAAACACCAACTCCGACGCAACCTGTTTCAGGGCTTTTAGAGGCATCAGTATATATATGGTGATGGTTGGAAAACCTTTCATGGGTAATTATATTAAATTGATTACTAACCGACGGATCATCTTTAGTTACAAGATTGTAATGGATATGAGGTGAAAATAAGGGAATCATAATCAACAGTAAATATCGGAAGCATGTTTGAACGATGGAGCGGGGATTGGATTGATAAAAATTTATTGTAGCTATTTAGTAAGCATGGTAATTGTTTATGAGACCAATAACTTGATGATTTCACGCAGTCCAAAAGGCGTTGGAGTTTTTCTGCAAGTTGGTGATTAGAAGTTTGAAGTGTTCGAAAAAGAAATTTATCAGATAAGAACTGTCGTCGCAAATGTAGGGGTGGGTCCGAACATTCTATTTGTAGAGCATTAATTCTACATTGCACCTGTAATTATGCGTAAGGCCTTTGCTTGAATTATATCTAACTTTTTTAAAGCGGATTTGTTTCCAGGTTCTAATACAAATGTGCCATAATCTAATACACTCCTGATTAAAGCATTATAAATAAGTTTTAGTGTATATGGATGAGCACCCCACCAGACGCCTGTATTAAATATTTTATTTATATCGGACAAAAGAAGGGCAGACGGTTTAGGGACATAAATTGAAACTATGCAATATTTGAAACCATTGCTGCAACAACTGAAATTTCTTCATTATGAGCAGGAATATTTACTTGCTTAAAGGGTATTGAGTCTCTGATGAGTATGGCTACTCCTCCATAACCATCAGGTCTATCCTCTCTTAAAATATGATAGCCACTAATTTTAAAATATTTGTTTGGTTTGAGCCAAGTCTCTGCTAGTGCAAAGACTATAGGATTGAACTTATCTAGTAAATAAATTAAGTCATGTTTTTTATTTATTATGCTTCTACAATTCCACTGCATTATTTTCCTTAGATCCATCTTGGAAGAAAGAAAGAATTTTTTCAAGTAAAATGGCAAAGTTGGACGGTGAGAATGTTGATGAATTTGACAAGAGTTTTAATATTTCTACCATTATTTCTGTTACAGTTGAATGAAGTGGAAATATTCATAGTATCATTTATTGATGTTTTTAGGCAATGGACTAGAAGGTTTGGAAGAACGTACATCAGCAAAGGAGCGGGAAACTGGGCCATGCAATTTTGATGCCTCTGCATATGAAGTGCAATTATTGGCCATATATGTTTTTATTTGCTTCTGCCTTTCAAATTCTGGACATGACCTACTTGTAGCAAAGTGCCTACCAGAGCAAGACAAACATGAAGCACAGTCCTCTTGTATGTTACATGATTCACCTGTGTGAGCATCACCACATCTGTAGCACCTGGGTTTGGAACGACACTGTACTTTAGTGTGCCCAAAACGGCAGCAATTATAACGCTGTATAGTTGGGAAAATATATAGTTCTACAGGTAAAGCGTTGTATCAGATAAATATACGTGATGGCAGAACTTGTCCATCAAATGTAATAACAACTGTCTGTGATGGTTTCCAAACCAAGTTACCATCTGTAAATGACTTATAATTTAATCGCCTAACTTTCAAAATCCTACCAACGCCTATTGGTACTGAAATATTTTCAATGACCTCCTCCGGAGACCATTCTTCTGGTACGCCGCGTACCAGACCCATCCGAGTTATATTGAATGTAGGAATAAACGCTCTGAGGTTTTGCTTCTCAAGACTACCATGACTTAAAAAGGCATCATTGTGTTTCGAAAAGGAAATAGAAATTTTATTACGTCCAATTAATTTTACACTACCATTAATAATATTTTGGAATTCATATTTCTTTAAAAATTTACCAAAAGTAACCGGGTGTAATTTAACATTATCATTAGGAGACGCATTGCACTTTTGAACATGCAGTACAAATGGGGCATTATCTGAAGCACTATATAAATTTCTGCCAACAGAAGTGGGAGCGGAGACAGGTAAGGTATTACTAATTTTATTAGAATTGCCATTTTTGGATTCATTAGCAACATCCAGGGTCAAAGAACCTTCAGAACAAATACAGTCTGAAGGTTTGGGATCTGAGCCATGGTGCTTTCGTCGACGCTTGTTACAGTGTTTGCACACTTGCATGCGACTGCGCTTTAATCTTTTTGCTGATATGGACGCATCAGTATCCATACCAGATTCATTGGAAATTGTCACAAAGTTACCAACAGCGGAAACGAAGCCCCCTGGATTTGGGGGCTCGTCATCCCCATACATATTTACAAAATGTATAAAAAACTTACCAAATAAACTGGAACTATCTACAACTTATACTAAAACAATACTTAAGATAAATAAGACTAAAATAACTACTACTTTACTGATCCAAATATTTTAAAATAAAATAATTTTAAAGAAACCAAAAATACGCGCCCGCCAAGTTGAACGTTTCCCGCGCTTTTTCCGATTTTATGACACTTGTTGTGTTTCTTGGCTCAGTGTTGCCCGTTAACACATTCATTAGTTATATTAATGGGGTAATACGCTCGGAGTAACTACTCCGAGGCTACGTTACGGACGTTAAAAAGGGGTAATTGGTTAAATGGAGCTTTAATGATTAGCACAAGATATTCTATACCGAAAATGCGGAAATAAATATAGAGCAGCAAGTAAAAAATCGCCTTACGTCCGACGAAACAGCGAGGAAATTGTTGTTAGTATGGCGAAACCTTCACATTGTGGTTCTATTTTCAAGACCATGAAAAAGGCGCTAGATAGCCGTTTCCGGCTAAATAGTTATAAAAAGAGTTCACCTATAAAAAATACTAGATCTAGACCCAAAAGGGCTAAGGTGACAACACTGCCTTTGCTTTTTTGCGTGGACAGAAAATGGCAAGCAAACACGATATGAGCATGATTCTTCGATCACTTGTGACTGATATTTTTAGCTTCGGCCTAGTTACATGATGATGTGAACATGATTTTAGCGTCGAACATGAGTATATGAGTATTTTGAAATGTTTCTCTTTTATTAATTTAAATTTGAAGTAAATATCAATTTATCCATGATCTCATGGCAAAAAATTGGGTATTCATACTTCCCAATGGCACATTCCATTCCCACTTAGCGCTTTGTATTAAACTCTAACCACACAGCTTTCTTGATTACAAGCTTTTATAGTGATAAAAGTCAGCGCAAATTTCTATAAAACCAATTCTAATATGTATCAAAAGAAATAGTATGCTGGACACTTCAACAAGATGAATGAAGATAATGAAGACTCTTTAATAGAGCAATTGCAATTGTTACTATACTGAAAAATGTCTCCTATTAAGAAGAGTAACAGCCAAAACTTTATAAAAGGATTATCACCTAACTGAGGAATAAATTCATTTTGCTCAAAAGTCCATAAATTGCAATAGCTCTCTTAAAACATTGCAGATTTCAGTTCTAAACAGTGAGTTTAACTTTTTTGTCATACTCTTTGGTTACATCATAATATCTTCAAGCTAAGGGAAATAAGGGAACTAGGGAAGTCGAGCAATCTTTTTTTAAATTTTTAAATGGCAATCCCAACTGGTCTTCCGGTTATCAGCCAGTTTGCACGATCTTTCATTCATTTTAGTTTTCAGTTCATTCGCGTAGGTCATTGGCTCAAAATCGTCGCCATTTTTCTTTTCATTGAAATATTGTCGGCATCCAGGTATGTAGAAATTTGAAAATATTACGCGAAATAGTTATTCAGATATCATACAACTTGTTGAAATTATTATAAACTGATATTTGGTGTGGCATTTTGTGGTTTTTAGCTTTTAATTATACCTAATACCAGTGTAAGTTGAAGCCGCCATGTGGTCGCCAAATTAGTTTTGCAGTGAACTACGCATTATATTTTTGCAGTAAAATAGTGAGAAGAGTGGTTGATTCCTGAAATCTACATATATAATTAGGGTATACTAATAGTTTTAAAGTGTTGATATTGGATTTTATTGTGATTTGGTTATACACCGGCGTGATTTACCCAACGTGGCGCGAACACCGCTAAATTATTGTGCTTTTGTTGTAGATAAAAGAATGGGAACCGTTGAACGTGCTGGTGATGACCATACCTCCGAAGTGGAGTCTGGAGAGGAAGAAGAAATTGTTGGCGGTGGTGAGCTCGCTCAGCATCTGATGAAGAGGTATGTTTTTTAAGAGGTTATCATCAACTACGTCTTTGATATAGCTTAGTTTCATTATTGATTCTCTTGAGTTTTTGGTATATGGAACACGTGTGCTGCCCTTAAAATACGTAATCTCTTGTTCCAAATCATGATTATAATTTGGAACTGGAATTTAATGTAATTTAACTTGACATCTATTTCAATTGCTATTAAACCTTTTTTATTTTTTGAGGTGTAGTCTAAAATATATTGCTGCATTTTGTGTAGCTTATCTTTTTTCACCTTGCAAACAAAGGACAGGAAATTTGGCTTAGTTCCTAAATTTTTTTTTTTTCAAAAAAATTTTTCTTTATCTCTATTTGTTATTAAAAGCTATTTTTATATTTCGTGAAAAAAGAAATCTTAATTTTTTGACCCCCTTTGCTACACCCCAACCCATGATAATACCTATATATTGTACGATTCACGAAAGAAGACTATGCGCAGAAGTCATTTTTTAGGTCCTATTGGGGTACGCAGAGGGGCGGAGTAATATTGTAAGAGCGGGGCAACGCCATTGGTCGGCACGCTTCTGAGGACTAGGTTGCTCTATCGCTATTCGTCTATTTGAATTTGCGCGCTGCTGACAGTACTCTAGAATACAGTCGAAGGAAAACTGTTTTGTTGCATTTATATATTATTGTTATTTTTTGTTTGCTGAGCCATGCATTGAAATTCTCTAGTGTATGTGCTTGCTTCGAAAAGCCAGGCGAGAAGGATGATATATGAGTTTATATTTTGTAAGTAGATTGTTGACAAGGTTTCGCAAGTCTTGCAACTTTGTTGAAAAATTAAATCAATATATCCACCTTTAATGAATCTATTACAGACATAATTAATAAAAAATATCGGAATAATTTGAATAGAAAAACAGAACCATTAGCTATATTTTGAAATACTTGTCGGTACTTTGCTGATTATATTATCCCATGATTATTTGTTATATTTCTACATGATTATTATTTTATGAAGAAAATATTGTTTCACTATCATTAAAATATTAATTCCTTTTACACTTAAAGAAATACTCTATAGATAAAATTTTCATAGAACATGGTCATAATATTCTCCGTCTCCACCTTACCATCCGGATTTAAATCCTATAGAAATGGCTTGGGCCTCCGTAAAAAGTTATGTTAGTAGCAAAAACGTTAAGTGGGATATAAGCAGCGTTATTAATTTTATAAAAGAAAAAGTTAATCTAATGGTTCCACAAGAATGGAAAAAACTATGCGACAAAGTAAAATTTGAGCCTGAATTATGTTTAATTACATAGGTATCTATTAATCCTGAAAATTTATAATAGAATTTGATTATATGAGTTAATTAAAATAAAAATATTATTTTGATGTAAGTATTTCGTTCATTAGTGTACATGCGCAGACGGCCGCCATTTTTGGTCTTCTTTGGTGAATCGTACTATACCATGTTAAACATCACTGACATTAATCTAACAGTACTGGTTTAAATTATTCTTGCCCACATGATAGCTACTTGCTGAATTCTTGAATCATGATTCATCAAGTCATGGTGCCAAGCTCAATAAACTGTTTTATTAATATGATAAGCTTGTTAAAAGGCAAGGCAGTGGTCATATTGTCATGCATGAAATGTAATTCTGGCCACTAGTGAACTTGAAATAAGTCCTGTTTTTTACTGTATAGTTCTGATTCATTTCCAAGATACTCTTTAATATTAACATGGATATTTTTTTAAATGTTATGCCCTAAACAAATCTGATCAAATATTAAAAGAGTTTTATTTTATAACTACATTTGGTTTGAATTTACTTTTATAAGGTTTAAATTTTTTATAAAAGATTTAAAATCTTACTCAATCACTACAAAGTCGCTTTTTCTGTCCATATATCCTTATATTTATTAGTTGATAGTGATTGAAAAGGAAGGGTTTATATAGTATAATAGCACCCATTAAATAGTGGAGAAATACTGATATTTTTGAGCATGCAGGGACACTAGTGTAAAATAAAATTAAACTACTAGATTGATATTTTATTTTTGTCAGTTAAGATAATACAAATGTTATCGTTTTTGGGATTTAATCTATACAAAACTACTCATAGGTAACCTTCTGCACTTGCCCTTTGTTTTATGCCGGAGATATAAAATTCACATAGCTAAATTTAGGTTTATGTAGGCTAATCATAAAATTACCAGATCAAAGCATTATATTTAACCTTCATACCAGTTTCCATAAATAACCTATATTTTTGTATATGTAAATCATATACTCTAGTCAATTTTGTTACATCTCAGTCTAAGATTTATGTATAGTATCATTCACGAAAGATGACCACTGTGCTTAAGTCTTTTTGAGTCCTTTCGAAATGTGGTGGAGAATGGTGGAACTTCTTGTATTTTGTTGAAGCTTATGATACTTTTCAATATTTCATAACTGTATTGTTAGTGTGTAAACACTCATTTAAATATTCTTAACTTTTTGACTTCCCAATGACACCTTAAGGCGCCAGACACAATTTTCTATTGTCTGGATTTCTGGCATTCAATGGGTTAAACTTGCAAAGAAGGCCCCCATTTGTGGTCATTTTTAATGAATCAACTATAACATCGTACCCTATTACGCAAACATCCCACTTACGCGTAATCTTATGAATTGAAGGAATTCAATCTGGGTCAATGAACCGATGAGTCACTTTGCGCTCTATTTGATCGATATGTTCGCTTCACATTTTCTAATGTAGTCAGACATATAATTTTTAAGATCATTATAAATGGTTTGTAATTGATAGCAAGGTACCGACCGTGACTCGTCATAGTATGTCTTGTCACTAAGGCAACAGACGAGACTATAGTCGTATTTATATAATTTTTTAGTTTTTAATAACATGAGACATCTTATATCGAAATTTGAACATTGTTTTCAATGTTTTGAAAATCGCTTGCTTTTAAAGACGAAAGTATTTGAGCAATGCGTCCTACCCGTGCTAACATACGCAGCTGAGACATGGACACTGACTGCGGGATTGGTTCACAAGTTCAAAGTCACTCAACGCGCAATGGAGCGAGCTATGGAGTCTCTCTTGGGGATAAGATCAGAAATGATTTAATACGCAAGAGAACTAAAGTTACCGACATAGCCCGCCGGATCAGCAAGTTGAAGTGGCAGTGGGCTGGTCACGTATGTCGTAGAACCGATGGCCGTTGGAGCAGACGAGTTCTGGAGTGGAGACCGCGTCTTGGCAAGTGTAGCGTAGGACGCCCTCCGGCCCGATGGACCGACGACTTGCGGAAGGTCGCTGGTGGGAGCTGGATGAGAAAAGCGGAGGACCGGGATATTTGGCGCAAAATGGGGGAGACCTATGTCCAGCAGTGGACTGCGATAGGTTGAAGAGAGAGATCCTTATTTACTTTAATTTCACCTGTATTCAAGTCAAGTAGTCAACAAAAAATATGATAGTCAATGGTTTCAAGATACGAAAATGATTTATCAAAGTCTGCACACAATGCGAATTCGAATTTGTGTCTACCATAACTCACGTACAGAGCAATGGCTGGCACCACCTTGAAACATGTTCACTTATGGCCCTGAAAATCAATTTTAATTGGCTTCTTTTATAAAGCAAGTCTTTTATAACTGGTATCGTCTTGTATACTTTGTTTTTGGAAGAAACATTGAATTAAGTAATTTTGATTAGGTTTTGTTACTTGGTACCAAAACGGTACCTTTTTAATTGAATGCCTAATAAAAAATCGAATGCGCAATAAAAAATCGCATATACCTGGAATTGTTTTTGATAAACATAGGCTAATATTGCCCTGCATGTTTGCTATTTTCTCTTGGTTTTCCTTCTAACTAAAAAAAAATCCACCCGTCTATTACCGGCAGGTTCGTGAAGTCCCTACTCGCGTATTCTGAGCGTGACTGGTATCTTTTCTTCCCAAACTAGGTTACCTAGCCCTCACCGAAACGCCCTAAGCCTCGTTGTATTTTAAGATTGAAAGCCATCATCGCTCCCCATCCTCAATTGCCCAGTTAAGCTGAAAAGGCGCAGCTAACAGCAGTAGTCTCACAAAACATACTTTACATTTACTAGGTGGTAGACTCTGTCCCATATATTGTCCCGTGAAATAGAAGTGTTTTGCTTCTCGAAACTTGTGTTTCCGGATGAGGGCAAAGCTAGCTAGCTAGTGAAATTACCGGGTATAAGAGACGTAACATCTGTTGTCTTGGGTGTAGGGCTGAGTGCGGCATTGATAGAGAATAATAATTTTTGGTCTCTATCAATGCCGCTCTGTCATGTTCAGGCGTATAAGGTGAGCGTCCTGACCGTCCTGCACATTTTGTAACTTAAAAAAATACATTATTTTTACGATCATTTGGTTTAATGGTTTAAGTCCGCTACGACACCACAGTTTTCGGCTTTGATCCTCTCGCAGTATCAAAGCCCAATTCCACTTTAGAGTGCCGATCCTTCGCGCAATGTCGACGACCTTAGTTCTCCGTCGGATAACATCATTACGGATTCTGTCCGCCAGAGATATTCCGAGCATAGCACGCTCCATAGCACGCTGAGCGACCTTAAACTTAATGGATCAGCCCCACGGTAAGAATCCAAGTCTCCGCTCCGTACGTCATCACAGGCAAGACACACTGATCCAAAACTCTCGTCTTGAGGGACTGAGGAACCGAAGACTCAAAGAACAAACGCAGCCTTGCATAATTTATAATTTAAATAAATTTTCAATTCCATTAGTGGCATCACCCGCAACGAGATGCTGGCGGCGATCACAAACCGCATCCACGCGGAAGCCATGGCCTCCCTCCCGCCCAACGTGCGTAGGCGTGTGCGCGCTCTCCGCTCGTTGCAGAAGGAGTTTGTGGACATCGAAGCTAAGTTCTATGGGGAGGTTCACGCGCTCGAGTGCAAGTACGAGAAGCTGTACAAACCATTGTTTGAGAAGGTTAGTCTTTTGTTGCCTTTTTTCATTACTGTTTTGCTATATGTACTATAATTAGGATTAGGTTACACAATGTCTAATATTTTTCAGTAACTATTTAGATTAGTAAGACTAGGAACTATTTTTGTTTAGTTTGCTATTATCACTGTTGTTATAAATGTTGATTGCCTTGAGAGTTATCTTAATTGTAATGTAGTAGAAAGAATTGTGTTGCTCCTTGACCTCCTGGCTTAACAGTAACCCAATGGAGCTCCAACCCTTCGATCTTAACAAATTTTACATGAAACTGTTAAAAAAGATTTTGCTATTGAGATCTTATGTGCTTTTTTCTCCATATTCCAAAATTCTGAAGCACTTTTTTATGCAGAGAACCATCTGCGGTACATACTTGTTTGGTCATTCTGTGAATGCCATTTGTGTCCAACAGCAACACATTCAACCACAAAATTTATTCTTTTCAATTATGAAATTAACATTTTTGCTCAAAATTCTTTTATTTCAATTGAACTGTTTTATATGTATTTGACGTCTACAAGTACCTACTTATTTTTTACCTAAATTGCATAAACATATTTGGCTTCAAAGACACCAATTTTCTTCCTACTCAATACTAATCATGACGTGTTCACAGCGCGCCCAAATTGTCACCGGTGGCTATGAACCCACTGATGAAGAGTGCCTGAACCCTTGGCGCGACGAAAGCGAGGAAGAAGAGCTGGCACGCGCGGTCCAGAGCGCCGCCATCACAGATGGATCTGAGGACAAACCTAAAGATGAAGTTAAACCTATCGAGTTAGTATTTGTAACTACTGTAAGTTTAACTTTTAGAATATTTGTCAGCTATTTGTACAGGGTAAACTCGGTTTACAGGGCTAATAATAATAATAAATCATCATCAACAGTATACAATACATGGTTTTGGGTTTATTTTACAATGTTGATTTAAAATATAAGTCCCGTTTTGGGGAAGATCGAGTGCATTGTTTTTATGGATCAGTTTAATATTTAAAGAAAAAAATTTTTTTAAGCAATAACACATGGGGGGTGGACCATTTGCTGAAACAAAAACAATATTATGTTCAACTTACAAAATTAATCTATAGAATTTGCTTAACGGGTATTGTACATCATAACTTGTGTGGTGGTTGTAACCATGTGATAGTGTGGTTTCATAACTCATTCTTACAAAGCTTATTGGATAAGTTACTGCAGGATAATCTAAAATTAAATATATAGTTGTATTACTATTCTAAAAGTTTAGTATAGGTATCTGGAACACCATCACACCTTCTGACACATGCGCATTTTATTTATCACACGTCGATTTTTACGCGTGCTACTAAGCTGGCCGCTTTACGCAAGGCCCTCCAAATAGGCGCTCTCAATCCAATGTTTATCTTCGATCTAATAAGTGCGCTGTTTGGAGTGTGTTGTTACACACGATCGATTATAGTACCGCTCGGTAATTAGTATGAAAGCAATGTTCTTCAAAAACTAATTAACTTGTACCCACAAACAAAAAAAACTATTTACTTTGTCTTTAGTACTTACTTCTAACTGAGCTTCATATATTGTCCTAAAAATAAATTTTTCATCTACAAAAAGTTAATTTGATCCGTTTAGAAAATTTGGTTTACTATAACCAAAATGTTTGTTCAAACTTGGTTCTGTTATGTCTTCTATTGCATTCCATCTCTCTATTTTCAAATTCATACCATAGGCTCATGCATGAAAATATCATAGGTACAAATAGTATTAATTACCATAAAATATTATTAAATTTTCCGATTTATTATTTTTATTCTAATGACATTGATAGGCACTAAGATATGTTAATGATGACTTCTATATCACCAAGACCTGAAGCTATATGATTATTCAAACATGCATCACCAACTGAGGCATATCTTTGAATTATATCTCTAAAGTTAGTTATAATACTTCACACTGTTAATGACAAATATCTCTCTTCACAGACCTGCTATGGATCCCAATGTCAAAGGAGTCCCCGACTTCTGGTACACAATATTCAGAAATGTTTCAATGCTGTGCGAGATGATGCAGGAGCACGATGAACCTATACTAAAGTGTCTGCAGGATATCAAAGGTAAACTTTTGCCACCATAAGCTTTCCTTCAAAATATTTATATAAATGTTTATAAAAAGTATTAAGTGAAATTTATTGACTTTCAAACAGTGGCATGCTTCACGTAACAACTATGCAGTGCCATACCCTTTTGTTTTTCTGAAAAATCTTAAAATATATAAAAAAAATCTTATTTAATATTAATGGAAAATTTCACTTGCTCGAGTGCCTTAGCCAGTAAAAACTTGCCTTTGAATAAATTAATTGCTTTTAGAATTTTGTTACGTATAAAATATCACTGCATTCCCTTATTAATGTAAGTGCATGCCACTCTTACCCAATATGATGACACTCAACACCATTATCTGAAGAACATGATTGATTCTTTTAACATGCATCACCAACTGAGGCAACTTTATCAATTTAATAAACAGCCTATTATCCTATGTAATACTAAAGTCACTCTTATACTTATACAGTTGAAATGCACGTAGAGCCCATCGGCTTTACCCTCGAGTTTCACTTCGCTCCCAACGACTACTTCACAAACACAGTGCTCACAAAAGAGTATTCAATGAAATGCAAGCCCGACGAAGAGAACCCACTCGAGTTTGAGGGACCAGAGATCTATTCATGCAAGGTTTGTACATATTTTTCATATTACATAAGGTAATTTAAAATATTGAATCGCATTTTCTGATGTGCAAACCAGAAGACTGCCAATTGCAACACATGTCATACCTACATACATCTTACTAGCACACAGTGTGAACGCAAGGGCTTAACCGCTCGATCGTGGCATGCGCGTGGACAATGTGTTCGTCTATTGTTTGTTGTGAGGATTTGAAATACAATATAAAAAAAGAGTAGATGACTTAATGGAGTCACGCTCTACCTAGTCAGGAAACTTTGAACAAATCTGCTAAAAGTGAACAAAACTGATCGTAGATAAACTTATAAAACAAAAAAAAACATACATCTTACTCCAAATATAATAATAAAAATATTTTTTGCTTCTCCACAAGTTACAATTTCGACATGTGGTCCTTATTAGCTACTTACAATACATAATTGTAAATATGTTTGTAATAATATTTTTTTTCCCAAACGATATAAATAATTGTATTTATCAGTTAAGAAAGCCATAATCTTTGCTGATTTCTTTTAGTTTTGAACAACTTTTGGCTTTAAAAGTGTTTTCCTAAGTCATATAACTCGTTTCATGTGATGGTGATCATAATGATCTGAGTTATTTTATTGTGAAGAATCTTTTCTAAATAATAAGATGCATGAAATGCCCCAACATCAGATATAACAGATTGTCCATTTTGTTGCGTTTAATAGTGAAATATATTTTTTTTTTAAAAAAATTCAGGGATGCGAAATCAACTGGAAGAAGGGCAAGAACGTGACAGTAAAGACGATAAAGAAGAAGCAGAAACATAAGTCGCGCGGCTCCGTGCGCACCGTCACCAAGTCTGTGCAGGCTGACTCGTTCTTTAACTTCTTCTCGCCGCCCGCCATGCCCGAGGACCCCAACTCTACCCTCGCTTCTGACATCCAGGTGAGATTGGAGTCAACAAACTTAATAACAGGATACCCTTTAAAAGGCCGCCAACGCATTTCTTTGCCCTCTGATATTGCAAGTGTACATGGGCGACGGCGTCATTTACCATCAGATGAGGAGACTGCGCGTATGCCCGCTATAACATAAAAAAAAACCTGCAATTTCTAAAATCTTTTTCATTTCTACCTTGTTGACACAAGCATCACGATTCTCTTCTCTCTTTTTTTCTTTTTGTGTAACCAATTTATTCATGTCAGAGATGCATGCTTTTAGGTGAAAGTTTAGTTGTATATTTGTAATTTCTGAAACTGTAACCTGTAAATCCTGTAATGTGTTGTTATCCAAATAAATTAAAAAATCCTTTACATTTAAATATTTTGTTTTCGCACATAACAATATATTTTCCGTACAGGCGCTGCTAACAGCCGACTTTGAGATTGGCCACTACATCCGCGAGCGAGTGGTCTCGCGTGCCGTGCTCTTGTACACCGGTGAGGGGCTCGATGACGACGATGATGATGACTACGAGGAGGAGGTTAGTTAGTACATAGTCATTGTCCGGGGAAATTGGCTTACCACATTGACTGTAAAACTATTACCACATAGGTATTATTAACTCTACAAAACTAAGGCAGTATTATAGAACGAGACTCAATGTTGATCACTTATATTTAGTTAGAAAGGGATGGTGCTATTTATTGTATAGAGCGCTATCCCTTTCTAGCTCAAGTAATGAACAGCACTTGAGACTCGTTCGAATACGGCCCAAAATTTTTGTGCAGGTAATAATATATTTTGTTTTTTCTAATTATGGTTATATTAACTCAATTTGTAATCAATACACAATAGAAAATAAATTGTTACTTGTCTCCTGAAGATGCCTGAAGAAACAAGATATGTAGCAATTTATTATGCAAAATTGTAAAAATTTTTAATAGTGGTAACCTATTTCCCCAATATATAAATCTTTTAATAATTCAATAAATTATTTTAGCTTTACGCGATGCTATATATCATTTATTGAATTGATCACTTCACTATTTCCTACATGATTTAGAAATGCGCATTCACCAATATTTTATGTTCTACAAACAACTGTAACATCTACTTCGCTTTTATAACTGATAAATAGTGAATTCTACAGCCATCTTAGCATTCCTAAAGTCGTAGATTTGGAGTTGCATGTTTAGAAGTATGCTTGCTTAGTTGAGTACGGGTGCGTTTGACTCTCCCACCCACCAGACGAAGGTACGGTATCATGTTAGTAGTTAATCTTAGTTGTGGACAGGTGGTATTGAAGCTCGTATAAATTATTTGCTTGAAAGTGTCTCACAGTTACCATGTTTTGGTCTTATAGGGGTTTGTCCAAATCATGGTTTTATAAACGAATTCTATAATAAGTGCTGTTCGTGTTCTTAATTCAATGTAAAGGATCCACCTAGTCCGCTGCTAGCTTATCCTACTTTCCGTATTGCATTGTATAGTGGTCCTTTAGAATACGGTATCTACGTCTGGGCATGGACTGGTGCACGAAAAACAACGCCGGTATATTTGGTTTCAGGAGGATTCTTACTCGGACGAGGACTCTGGCACGGAGGAAGTGTCCGACGTGGAGGATTGATGCAAGATGCGTCCCTAGCGTTATACCGCCCCGCGTCTTTGGCCGGTTTAATCCGGCTATCGTTTGCACACTAAGTGCTGTTGTGCTTGTTACTCTATCGCTAACATATCACAGTATACCCACATTTTGGCAACTAGTACCAATCTCGCTGAGTGATACGAAAACTCGTGCGATACGTTGGGTTACATAGTTTTTATAAATGGATAGTATTTAACGCTAGATTTTTATATAAATGATACTTGTGCCTTGAGGCTGCTGTTCTATACATGGTTTATCTTTAGAATAGATAAATATGTTTTAGGCACAGTAATGAATTTGGCTCAGCCAATTTAACTTTAGACTTAATGCGAGAATAATAAGGTGCCTTCTAAATAATTAATGTATAATGCATGTTACTTGTTAGATGTCTGTTACGATACCTATTGCATTTCTAGTTTAGTTATACAATTTCTCGTTTTTATTTATTATTATTATAGTGTGTATTTTTGTTTACGAATTTTATGTATTCGTTTGTTTATTTGAAAATTTCTTGTGATATTACTCATTCTCTTAAGCTATTGACGATCTTGTCGAAAATTTCATTTTGTCATTCCAATGGCGAGTTTCACTCGTCCGTTAGCTACGAATATCCGAGAAATTGTATTGAATCTCTTGTTAGTGCCAAAATGCATTTTGTTTACTTTTTAATTTGAACATCGCAAACTGTGATTTAACTCTTGAGAGATGTATATTACCTAATATTAACTTGACCGCTAGTTGGGAATATATGTAGATGTATATTTTTTTATTTATGTGACTTTCTATTGAAGTTATCATAATATCGTCCAATGTTATAGCGCCCCGTCAGGTACTTATTTATACATACTGGTTATGGCTTATGTTTTGGCATGATGTCGTAATGGTGACATTAAATTGTATGCTTTTTATCCGTGTGTTTTATTTTCTTTATCAACCTTATTTGCATGTAAATTAGTTGCAAGTTTGAAGTGCGGAATGCGGATGGTTGCAGAATTCACGTAAAGTTATGCGCGAGGTAATGAAACATATAGGTAGATGTTGTCTTAACATATCTTGATTATTATTAACATATTGTTAGGAGGAGGAGGAGTGCTCAACGGAGGAAAGTGAAGATGAGGAGCCTGCGCCCCGGAGGCGTCCCAAGAAAGCCATCAAGGGAGGACAGGAGAACCCCGCAGAGTGCAACCAGCAGTAGCGTTCAACTTGTCTGCAACACTAAAAACGTTTACGATAAGGTCCAATTGCACTGGTTACAGTCTAACAGTTATCGTACTAGGTATCCAGCCTATATAATAAGGAATGCCGATTTGGTGCTGCCAGGTTTTCGCAGAGACATTTGTTAATGCAAGTAACTTCTATGGATGGATCTGTCAGATTTAAAAAGTTTAAAACGGACATAACATCACAAATGTGATATCTTGAGGTGATCGCGAAGACGGTTGATAGTCTTATTATTGTAATAAATAAATTCAGTATTGTGACAATTAAAATTAAAATATCCTGTATAGTTAAAAGTAAGAAATGCCCATTATAACAGTTTGGAGAGGGTCGCGCGCGATAGAGATTAGGAAGCTCGGTGGCATAGGCTAGTTTTAAGATTACAGAATAATGCGAGTATTATGGCTCAACTATCATGAATCTGCTGATAAATGTAAAGGAAAATCTTACAGATAGAAGCTTACAATCTGGCAACCTTGCGGCAGAATGGAATGATGCCCTAGACATTCCTGACAGAGGTATAACCTTCGCCATTGTATACACCATCCGCCTTTATTTCTATGTTATTATGTGTCCAATATTGTAATGTAATAATTGTATAGGTCGGTGCTGAGGCGTAGCTAGTGAAAGTTAGGTGGAGATTGTTGTTTAGTCACTGCCCACTGTTAGAAATGTCATGTTTCAAGAAAATTAACAACCTTCAAGGTTGTATTGTTTTTATTTGAGGTTTAGGGACAGTTCCTAACAGTTTTAATGAAATATCTTCATAAATTGATCAATATTGCCTGCACATAAGATGTCTTGAGAATACCTAATTCTGTTTTTATTCCATTTTAATGTAATTGTTATTGCTTTTATGTTTTCAAAAGGTCCTCTAACTGTTAGGGCTTAAATTTTAGTGTTTTCGTTGTTCATTATAAATGGCCATTAAATCACCAGTGTTTTATGATAATAGCATTGGTATAATAGTGATAAAAGATGAAACTGCATCGCGTACACCAGCTATACATTAGGATATTTGTACACAACATTTTTAAATAAAATTCATGAATATATATATTTGTTTTTTTATTTTACTTTAATTTAAAACCATACTATTTTTTATTAACACTGCTGAACGGGGTACTGTTCTGTTGTAATGAAACACTAGTCCCTCCATTATAATGTTCCGACATTCCGCAAATAAACGTGTAAGGGTTTATCATTTATAAACATTGTTAATATATATATTTAATACCTTTTTGCTATCTTTTGTGCCAAGGTCCAAGTCATTTGATTAAAATCATACCTATAAAGCTGGGTGATCCTCACGAAGTCTAACTACAAATAAAGAAAAAACAAGGTTACTTCATAAATTTATTAACCTTCAATGATGTAACAATATATTTTTATCACGATTTGTCTTTTATAACACTCGTCAGATCTGGGGTCTAAAATATAGTTCGTCAATAAAATCCTCTTTGTGGCGAACATTACAAACCGGCATTTATTTCTCTGAAACATGAACCCTACGTCTATGATTTATTTCTACTGATTTCAATTCAAATAATATATTATATATTTTTTTTAATTCGTAAAGGTCACCACAAAGAGAAGGTACAATACATAAGGCAACTATATAAACTGAATGCCTACTTGTTTGTATATTTGCTATTACATATTCTTTTGGATATTACTTTTGTACTGTATATAAAAAAATGTTGCTAACTGCATAAAAAATTACGATATTCATTAAGTACAATATCTCATAATATTATTGCATGTTTTGCATTATTGAATAACACTACAATATTACATTCATTTCTAAAAAAACCTATTGGCTCTGAACATATTAAGTCATTGCCTTGAAATAAATAGCTAATCTAGCGGCTCAAATACATGAAAATTAGCAAAGGTGGTCACGATCACAACACTGAAACATTATTTTCAATATTTATATAAAATTTCTTGAGCCATGCGTGGTGTTCAGTCTGAAATTGTTATAATTAGCACCAAATTGCCTTATAATTTAACTACTTACATATAGCTAAGGGACAATTATATCGCTATCATATCTACAAAACAACAGGGAATGATGCGATACGGTAAAATTGTTAAGAACTTAACAGCAATTAGTAAATTATTCTAGCCATTGAGAAAACTAAAATTATTAAAACAAACCGTCACACTTGTATGAAAAATACTTGAGAAACGTATATTGAAAAGGCAAATGATAATCGCCAGTGTAATATACTATGTACCTAGTTATTATATTTACCTAAATGTTTTTGACCGTGTAGCAAGCTAGTTCACATAACTGTCATTAGTTTGAGGGTACAAGTGATACAACTTATTATATTACTGATCTTCGGAAAAGAATGGACCCCCACATGTATTTATTAAATTAAAGGAATGAAGTAATAGACAATATATGTAACTATACCTAAGATAGGTATGAGGTTTACATATTGTGAAAACGAAAGTTCAAGATAGACTTTTACTGTTCTACAGATGATTTAAAATAATCCTTTAATAAATTATATCTACGATTCCTCCATAAATAAGGTAGTAAGATTTTACGTACGAGAATAAAGAAGTAGAATAATGAAAGATAATCTCCAAGAGACGAAATACTTCTCTTAAAAT
Source organism: Leucinodes orbonalis (assembly GCA_019425675.1). Lineage (NCBI taxonomy): Eukaryota > Metazoa > Arthropoda > Insecta > Lepidoptera > Crambidae > Leucinodes > Leucinodes orbonalis. The sequence continues at coordinate 63,254 of PQWD01008895.1, read as the reverse complement.
AATTTGAAGTCAGAAAAAATCCTATTTATAAAAAAGGAAATCGGTGAATTGACTATGAAGTAGGTAATAGAGATGAGGGTATTATTCGAACGATAAACATGTTTCATAGGATTCACTGCAGATGAAACCATTTACTAAATAATACTTATAAATATGACAACAAATGGGCACAGTTGAGAAATGCAATAATTAATTATATTAATTATCACACTCTCAATAATGTGTATTAAATATATATTTTTATAAAATAAGCAAATCAAAAAAGTTATAATGTATGTGTTAATTTTGCTGGTTTTTGAAGTAAAGCCGTCAATAAATTATAAGACAAATTACATTTCTTACAACAAATGTCATGTTCCTTCAATATTATTTTTAAAGTTTCCATAGTACAATATTTTGCACTGGGTAATAAAACTATTTTAAGTATGCGTGCCTAACACTTAAGGCAGAATATTAAATGAAAATGATTACACTCAATTTGACGGTAACTACCGTCACTACGGTAACTACTCATAGTCATCCTCTGTGAATAATCCTGTAATATGCAGTGGATGTTCAAAAGTTATTAGTTTGTTTACATATACTGAGGAAGACATTTGCTATCATGATGTTGTTAATACAACCAGCATATCTTTTTAACATTTGCTGTTAAAAAGGAAGAGTATACAATATATATGTTACAAGGTTATAAAAATGTGGTCAGTGTTCATAACTTCATGTTTTTACTAGTCTTCTTTTTTTTCTGATTGTTTCTTCGCTGTTCGCCGCGATGATTGCCTTTACAGCTTCACCGGACATATATACATCCTTCGATGCAGTCTGTTCGTTCCGAAACTTAACCCTTAATCAAGCTTTGGTCAACTAGAGACCACAAAAATGAACTTTGTTCCAATTTATTTAAAGTCAATATCCGATGAAAATGTTGAATATGGCAGCCTGGTTAAGGTTAAATATAGTACGCGATAAGTTGACATGGCAATTTTCTAGTTTGACATCACTTACTAGGTAGTTTATATCGACATTTTTTCCATGCAACAAAAATAAGAGTAACATTATTAAATTATTATATCTAAAATAAAAATGGATCAAATTCATTCAATTTATGCTATTTTGTAAAAGCACTTATAACCACACTAAAATTAACATTGTCGATTGCCTTCCACGTAATATGAAATTGATTTACATGTAGATAAGAAATGAGCTAGTATGAAAATAAAACGTCATTTTAAAACACAACAGACAACAACGTGAGTAAGATTGAAATCTATAAACGCGGTCGTTATGGGATCGTGCAGCACTAATAAATACTAAGGCGAGCGCGAATGACGAACGGGGTGACCCCGCCCTCGCGCCTCATGTCATACCCCTATTGCCATCTCGAATTGTCGCATACTGTAGATTCGTTTGTCATGTTAACGTGTTGATCGGATGACGTCACGCGGGCGTTTTCGCCTTCTTTCCGAAAGGTAGGTGAATGCGGCGTTTGCGAGGTTTTGGCGCGCTCCCACTGTTATCGTCTTCCATCAAAGACGAGTCCGTTGACTCCTCTTCCGGTGGAGTTATGCTGGACGGCGTAGGCACGTCCACTGCACCTGTGGTAGTGACACACTTTAATGACTGGTGACAGTTATTTACTACCGTCATTATGTTTGGGCGTGATACGTAAAATGACTCATCAGCAAATTATCAAATTCAGAAAAGGACAAGCAAAATTACAGGTTTGCGATTACTGAAATAGTGCTATTTTACAATCTTTATTTTTTATGGCAACCCATAAAACTGTTTTTAGATATATTGATTAGAGTAATGCGCTTAAACAAAACATTTATAGTGAATGTTAATCGGAAATTTTGGAAGATTAATAGGAGTATTCAACCTCCGTATCTTTGTAAAACCTTTACAGAAGAAAAGATGTTTCTTTATTTTATGTTTTCAAGAGAATCTGTCATTATTTTACCTTCCACCTGCGTTAAGGGACACCTTTAGCTAAACCAACTACTCGTAAGCCACTATTGCTTAAAACATAGATAATTCCAGCATCTCACCCTCAGCCAGTGTCTTCTGCTTTGTAAACGGGTACCGTGGCCGATATTCGTCGGGCAACGGCGCCACTACGTCGGAAGACCGCGACCGGCCCAGCAATGCGGGTGTGGCCCGTCTGGGCGGAGGCTGTGGGGCTCGCAGAGACGCGCGCAACTGTGGCTGAGACTGGGAGTGGGCGGCGCGGGATAAATCCTCGCCCGTCCAGTTCACGCTGTATCGGGAAACGTTCATGTATTTGGTGCACGTTTTTGTTACACAATAATTTAAACTGATGACTAGGTTTTGTCATAAGTTAAATTTTTTAAGTAGAGCGTCGGTTTCATTGGTGTGGACTGCTGCCTTCCGATCTGGAGGGTGCAAGTTCAAATCCTACCTCGTATTAATGTATTTTCGAATTTCCGAAATTATATTAACATTTGTCCGACACTGTTACAGTGAAGGAAAACATCGTGAGGTAACCTGCGTACGCCTCCAAAGAGATTCAATTGTTGTGCGTAATGTCGGCCAATCTGCACTGGGCCCGCGTGGAAGACTAAGGCCTAATAACCCTATACGAGTAGGCTCATGCCCCTCGGGACGTATAATGAGCTGATGATGATGATAGGTATTGTCAACCACAGTAACACTGAGAGACTGGTGCCTAATGAAGGTTGATACTTCTGATACAGGCTAAGAATGGAAATATTCATAATTAATTTAGAGGTACAGGCGCTCAAGACAACATCGTCGGCTGTCCAATTGTTGCTGTAGCCAATTTGTATAAGTAGTTTTCATCAAACTATTTTAATACAGTTTTGTGTTGAGTTTTCGAGAGCCATGATCGGCACCAAACGGCCGGTTTGACCTGTATGATACCACTGCATCACAGAAAACCAGCGTGAAATTAGCTTTTTGTTTTGTGAAGTCCCAAAACGACAGAAAAGAAGGAACGGGTTCCCTATCTTTGTTTTTCCCTCTTCTTTCTAAAGATGGCCAACACTTCTTCAATTGCCGCTGTGCCAGAAAATGTTTATGCCTATGCCTAGGTGTTGCAGCCGACCTCTCAACCGCAACACCAAATGGGTCATACACTTACTTATCGCCCCCTAAGATAAAGTGCACGGGATCTTTCCGCCGGTCGTCGCCGGGACTCCGAAGGCTTTCGTTGTACTTCGCTCTGAGCTCCTCGAGGGAGGCCTTCTTGTCTGTCTTGTCGTCCTGCCACTTCTCTCGCGCCTCTTGCGCCAGACGCTCTTCTAGTTGCAACCTGCAGACATGTCATACAATATTATCACATAAGGCCAGGCTACGACTCCGAAAGGTGATTAGAATTCATAGCAAACTAAACTTCAGATGCTGAAGAACCAATACATACGAGTTCTTACCTGGCCTCTGCAAGTCTCAAATCCAAAGGGTAATGAGGGCATCAGTTTCACTTCCCGAAGAGTCTTCTCTCCACGCAAAATTGTCCGCTACTGTATTTGAAAAATAACAGGTTAAGGATACATTATTCAACATATTCAATCTGTTTTTAGAAGATATTACAATGACGTATTAATATTCAATATTATGCATTATATTAATTCGTGATTAAATCAGTACCATTTCGAATTAATAGAATTTGCCGCGTACCCTATAGTAAAAGCATGTATGAAATAATTAAAATATTAGTAAGTAATAAAATAAATATAAGCAATCTTTCTATTGTTAAGTGTTACTAAAAAATAAGCATTCTTCTATTTCTACGGTTTCTTACCTGAAACACAGGACCGACAGTGTTGCTATATAAAAACACTAAAAGCAACCAAACAAAACTTGCAACACTGCAGGAACTAGGGATTGTCGTAAATAAAACAAATCACAATCGTTCAAAAGCTTTCAAACGTGCAAAAAATGTCGTTAACAACGAAATATAAGTCGACTACACTTCGATTATTATAAAACCGGCAAATAATTTGTCGTTTGATAATATATACAACTACAAACAAAGCAAACCTAAATATCGTTAGTTTCAATAAATTATTATTATTATATCAATTTAAGATTCAATGTATTGAGCATATTTACTTTAACTTTGAAATCAAGTTTTAATAATGTTACCATCTCGTCTCACCGAGCATAGTAAGTTTGTTTGGCTAGTTTTATAGAATTACTTAGTTAAAAAAGTGCAAAAATAAATACAAACGTTAAAGGCACTTCCTTAAAATAATGAGTACAAATTCAGTTAACGCAAGAAAAATAGTGTTTTCTAATTACTAAACATGCAAGGATACGCAGGCCCACACCGAAATAAATATATTAAAAAAAAACTTATTTCATACATGCTTTTATATGGAAATCACTTGATGAATATTTTTTTATCTTAAAACCAGTACCTATTTTTATCTTTGTTAAGGCAGGGGAAAATAAGTAGAAGCACAAAAGCGCTTAAAGCTTCACACTTGATTCCATCAGTCCAATATATTTATAAAGGAAATTAATCTTTTAATTTGTCACTGAGACTATTTACGCTTATTTAATTTAAACATTTATTATTGTTTGTGGTTCTTGTCTTATTTCATTTCTTGAATGAAATGGATTAAGAAGAATGGATTATCAAAATAAATTCCTAATTAAGCAGCAAATATATAACAATAACTAACACATTAAATAATTAAGTTTACATAAATGGCCGAAAGCTTCTCATCGATTGTGATGTCACACAAACTTTCCGATAATTTTTATTGAATTCAATTATAAAACAAATTACAGAGATACATACAAATGCACTTAAAACTAAAGAAATAAATTATATTTTATATCAACTTACACTATCGTCGAATGCGTAAAAATCACTTAATCAGATCAAGGAACTACATGATGATGAGACATTACTGCTCTAGATCCATTTGATTAAAAAAAATGCAGAATAGTATTTTATTGTTAAGTGAAGCAATAAAAGATCTCTTCGTATAAGATAATATGTAAATCTCCTTAGAATGATAAATCAACAGGTCTAATATCGAGGTTAATAAAAATATGAACATGTAATCCAGAGCCATTTCAAAACCTCTCATACAATATTATTGTATAATATTTAATTTCGACGAAGCTTACACCAATCTTATGGTAGTTTATAAAACACAAACTACCTAATTAAACCTGAATTGTAGAAATGCCAACATAATTAAATCTAACGCTTTATTCATGTTGTAGAGAAAATTACATTTTGTATAAATAAAAATATCTAATCACTATTAAATGAAAAAGAAAATCAATAACAATATTACACTCTATTTTATAAATAGTATGTAATCTTTTTATACATTATTACTCTGATGTTTATGAACTAAAGAAATTTTGAAAAGATGTTTAGCAAACCATTTAAGTACAAAAATATATTGGTTAATTGATTAGATAAAAATAATTATAATTTGAGCATACTAAATTATTTAATATTACTATAAGTATATTCGCTTATGGTATGTGTACATTCTATAAAATATATATTTTTTTATTCTTATTTAAGGTATGTATAACTTTTTGTCTTAGACATAATCACAGGAAATTTTAAACTGAGCTTTGCTTTCGAATGCACTTAGAGCTGCCTACATATTTTTAGACCAAAAAAAGCTTTATTCTTTATCTTATTGTTAATAATTATAACCATATTGAAAGATAAAACTAGATAAAAGTTTAAACAATGCAATTGCACACTTGTGTTGCCATCACATCCTCATCATGAAATTTATGGTAGTTTTTTAAGGCACATATTAAATTTTGTGTTTAAAGTGTTCAAAGGGTAAAGTTTGAAAGGCCATTATAAAAGGTAAAGTTGATAACCCAGAAATATTATTCTAGTTTTATATTATCACTGTTCTGTCAAGGTATACTGATATGAGTTCTTTGACTAATATTTTACTAATCACTGTCAAATATATACTAAATTATGAAGTGGATTTAGCAAATATTAAAAAAATAATTTTTTACTGAGGGAGAAAACTACTCTATAATAAGATATAATAAAAGTAGTTTCGATACATAACAAACACGCTTTTCAACGCAACACTGCCATAATCTTGAAAATGTATGACAACAACGTTTTTTTTAGGACGAACGATAGCATTCGTTGCCTTTCAAGGATTTTTAATAAAATATAAAATACTGGCATTTCACCTATTTACCAGCATCATTTATGATAAATTAGGTACAAATGAAAATATTAATTATTAGTTTTTTTTTTGTAGTTTTTTTTTTGTACCCCCGATTACATAAAAGATAAGTACAAAAATGTTTAACCTACTAAATTCTCCACGTTTACCCAATCAACAATATAATTAAGCTAGTTATAACATTAAAACCATCGCTTCTCTTTTGAATAATATAAGTGCATATTTGAAAAGAGTTCATTCGTCACTTCGAAATAATAAATCAAATCCGTTGGAAGACGTTTCCCCCAACAATTGAAATGAAAAGAAAATGTGATGAAAAATAACCTAACAATATGGGTGAATATTTATTTGCCATACTTATCTTGGTTCCGTGAATTAAAGCTATCACATTATTGACAGTTTAACCCTTTGACCGCCAATGACGCTTTAAGCCGTCAAACTTAATAATTTATCTAATTGTGTCTGGATTCCCCGCGTGCAATGGGTTAAGGATGCTATTTAGTTGTTATTGTGCATATTTTGGAAACAATTTAAAAACATTGGTGTACATTCCAGGCTATTACACCATCATATCATTAATTGTATAAAAAATAGACCATAATTTCTCCATGCTTATATTTGTATCATCATCAGCTCATTAAACGTCCCCACCGAGGGGCACGAGCCTACCCGTATAGGGTGATTAGGCCTTAGTCGTCCACGCGGGCCCAGTGCGGATTGGACGACTTCACACACAACCTTCGAATCTCTTCGCAGGCGTGCATGAAGGTTTCCTCACGATGTTTTCCTTCACCGTAAGAGCGTCGGATAACGTACATATATTTTTCGAAAATTCGAAAATACATTGGTACGTGTCGGGATTTGAACCTCAGGTAGGAAGCCATCCCGGTAGGAAGGCGACAGTCCAACCACTGAGCCACCGACGCTCTATTATATTTGTATGGTAATAAGGTTTCTCACTGAATTTGTACAGGTTACTAAGTATCAATACCTATGGCATAATCGGATTATTGTTTTGCATACTTAGATAAACAATTAACTAAATCGATGCACAATTACGAAGAAACATCAGCCAAAAAATGTCCAAGACGCATGAATGATAATTTATTCCTTACCATACACATACAAGGTTACACGTTAACAATTTTATGGCAGTTAATTTAATGGTAGGTTGACACCTGCACTAGGACGATCCTGTATAACAAGTTGTCAACCCTCCACCTCTAAGTACATTTTGTATTTTAAATAAATAAATTAAATATCCACTGACATTCACACAGCGCCATCTAGCCCCAAGTTAAGCGTGAAGCCTGTAGTATGGGTACTAAACAACGGATAAACATACTTATATATTTTTTTTGTAAATATATACATATTATACAAAGAAAACACCCAGACCATTACAAACAGACATGTTCATGCACACACTGTCTGTCGGGGATCGAACCGGAACCCTTGGTGTTGCAGTCGACCTCTCAACCGCAACACCAAATGGGTCGTCAAATCAAATTATTAAACATATGTACCCTTAGCTTGTAAAGGAAAAATAATTTTTACGTTGACTCATTGTTATATTTATGACATAAAATTAATCATTAAAATATTGACCTAAACGCGTCATCAATAGGGTACAAACTCAAGCAACAAGCATATTACAATGTCACTATGACATTGCGAGCATCATAATTATGAATGAAAATTCTGCCCTACTGACGCGAAGGGCAGACTTTTGCTGGGGACACTTGTTAGTGACATTTTGCATCTAGTTAACTATTCTGTATCTAAGTTTGCATAGAAAAGTCCTTGTTTTACATCCACTATGATATAACTGGATGTGTTCTTGTGTAAAAAATTATTATATGTTTCCGAGTCCCAATATGATAACAATTTCACAATATCAAATCAAACATCTGGGACTGATCTGATCAGAATTCCCTTAAAATAAGGGTAAGGCAATTGTCGTTTCCTCTTCCCAATAATTTATTCTTATATCTCTTTACATGGGGTACATAATGCATTCAGTTTATGTTATTTAATATTTTTATTAAACCTAGGTGTCGTTGCTATTACACAAAACACGATGCGGCAAAAAACATGCACACACGTCAATGTCTTAAACAGTATTAAGCACCATTATTAATTTTCATTCTCTATTCGATTTCATAAAATACATTTCGTTATTGATCCCATGGTGTTATTTTCAATATTGAACAGTGAGCAGAATTCGTATCAATATTACATTAAGCGACTTTTTGAACGAATCATTTCATAATGTTTAGTAACAAATATGTTATACAAGGATGTTGCTTTAGGCGTGGAGATTGATTATGACAAATTATTCACTATCGTGGAGTAGATTCAGATCTGTATTTAAGAGTTCAGCAGTCGTTCACGGGTTGTTAAGGTAATATGCTATTTGACTCATATATAATTGCATTGAATATGAATGAAACATATTGATTTTAATTAAAATTACATTTTTGATTGAAATTATAATTCAGATTTATTTTTTTAAATTCTATATCAATTTGTAAAATATAAATTACTATTTTATTTGATCTGCCACTGTCCACCATTTTGTGACGTCATTAAATTTGTAAGCAACGAAACGTCATTCGTATGACACTGACACTCGCGATTGTGAACATTTGTAGGATAACAACCAAGTTCAACTAGCCTTAATTAATCCATCATACATTTGTATGTCGTATATTTGTTTCCTTGGAATGTTTTGTTTGTTCAAAAAGTCGCCACGTGGTCACACAAGGTTTGAAGTTACTCCAGATGCTCGTGGAAGGTGGACGCGTCGTCTAGGGTCTTACCTGAACCGCAGATCGATGCGTCGTCACCTACGCTTAAGTCGTCTTGGGAGCTGCTCATTCGTACTGCAATACATCGAGAGAAAAATTATGATTATAAAAATAAAATAATAAAAAAAATGTTTCTTAGTCCATAAATTATAAGACATAAGAAGTGACCATAATAAATACTACACTATACACTAGAGTTAAAGATGTATACCCGGTCGAAGCCGCATAGGCTTTAGTGAAAACCATGGCCCTGCTACTTGACTCTGCATTTGCCGCGCGCCGGCCGTAACATAATCAAACTATAAGGATCGAGTTCTAAGAATTGCTGGATCAAGTTATGTTTTTATAAACTCAAATGATGGGGCTCTGTATTAAAACCAAATGTTATTTGAATACAATGTTAAGAATTTTTATTATAGGGCTGTGAACATCTGGAACGCGAAAATTATGCGAATTAAAAAAGGGAAATATGGTCCGCGCGACCTAAAGCCATTATTAAAAAGGGCGCTCTGACACATATGCTGCTTCAAGCGGATACAACATATCAACTATGTGGCGTAATAATTCAAAAGTCTACTTTCGGATCACGGGTTCGATGCCCGTAGCATTATTTGTATGTATTGATCTCGGTGTTTTCTATGTTTACAAAAAAGACCTCTCTGAGCTAATAATGAATAAGAATACAATTATCGGCAACCACATCATTTTTCGGGTGCCATAAAAACGGATGAAGAACAAAAAGGCATACCTCTGCCGCCAAGTCGACCATTCATATTCCTATAGAGAGTGGTCTCCAGAACTGCAGACCGTTGTTCTTATGATGTTGAAGCCGCACAGCCGCTCGATTTGCTTCCATCTGTGCATTCGCTCCTGGTTACAAAAGGGGATTTATAAAGAAATGTATGTAATAAAAATTGACACAATTTCACGCACTGGAGTAGTTGGAAAATGATAGGGATGAAACCTTTAGATTGTTATATATATTTCAACATTGGCGTGCACAAAGATTTTGAGCTGGGTATGCAAAGTGAATCATCCATTATGTTATAAATAAGTGAGAAGAGTGGAGTTATTACGTAGAGCGAATTCTGAGAACGAAATTTTATAAGGAAAATGAAAATGAAGTACTAAACGATCTATTTCACTTTCATCATAAGTTTTAAAATTTTGAAATTTGAACCTGATTTTGGGTAAAAAAAACACATAAAAGAATTATCATTGTCAGTCTAAAAATGTTCACAACTATACCTTCTAACTCCATCGTTTAAAGCATGTTTAGCGATATAGGAAAACCACGGTTAACTTCTGGGGTTACGTTTACGTTTATGCTTCTTAGTATACATATAGATTTACTGTAATTCTTGAGTGACTTTCATTAGAGCTGTGCGCGCTTCGACTATAGATTTATCGACGTCGTCTATGGATTGCCGTGTGTCGACACAAATGCCCCTACAGGCTAGAACGCTTCTTGCGTAGTTTCTCGCACTGCAATACAAAAATGCAATGGTACATTTTTTTTGTAAAATCAAAATCAAAAATCCAAAAAAGTTCTTTATTACTTTCCAACACATGCTTATACTAGTAGACGAAGCCTCCTTTTAAGCAAATTTTGCCTGTGCAGGAACAACGCTCTGCATAACAATTGTGCAAAATTTACATAGCTAACAGATTGACACTAGAACAACTTTTCAGTCTTATATAATGAAATCTTAGGATTATTCTTAAATTTTTTGTACATGTATTTTATTGTAGATATGTTCTGAGCGGTTTTACATGTGTGTGGTGTGTGTGTGAGAGAGTGTGTGTGTGTGTGTATGTGAGTGTGTGTGTGTATGTGTGTGTGCGTTTGCGCGCGTGTTCTGTGTATGCGTGTTTGTGTGGTATGTTTGTGTAATGTGAGAAGGTGTACTCGTGTGTGAGTGTCTATGTGATGCCTAACATTATTATCAATTTTAAAACAATGCCTCGTTTCAGTATAGCTAAGATCTTGAAGCCAGTTCGTATCTATTTACATCATATGAACTTCTGCTATAAATATCTAGTATTTTATTTATTTTATTATATAGATGCGAAGACTGGAATTCTGATTGCAACCTAGCAAACTCTGTTCTGACCTTGGGAAATTGTTGCACTTTGTATTGACGACTTTCTTCTTTATGTTCTACTAGAGGATCATATATTAAGGTTTTATGTTTGCTTAATATTATTCTGTAATGTAAATCTTTCTTACAGATAAAAGTTTGCTCAATGATAAAGATTTTCGGTTGGGAACATTCTCTTTTCTTAAAATAATTATTTTGAGTAAGTTCTTTGAGCTCTCTCAACCGTTAAAAATGCGTTTTGCGAGCCGCCCCAGACTCGATGCAGTAAGTTGACTATCGATTGAACCAAGGAAATGTAAATTTCATTTAATATATTTCTTGTGATGCCAATGCTATTTACCAGTGAGTAGGAACAATGGTATTTAAGTGTAAGGAAGATCCAATTAAATTTCCTTATTCTAGATGCAATCATTCAATTTGAGGATACCATGATAACCTTTGATCTAAGATTACTCCCAAATATTTCACCATTGTTTACTTACTTATTGTTGGACAATTACAATCTTTAGTAAAATCTGAATGCAGGTATGTATTTTATATTGTAGTTGTTATTTGGTTGACGATTATTTGATGCTGAAGCAAATATAATTAGTTTTAGCAGTGTTAAGAGTAAGGAGGTTGGTTGGAGCCATGATGCAACCTTTCTCATCCCTAGTTTCGGTTGCTATTTTTGTATCTGCCAGCTGTAGCCAGTAAAGACGATCGCTGTGTCATCGGCGTAAACAATATTTTAAGCATTTTTAGGTCCAAGTACATAGGTCCATTGATATAAATTAGGAAGAGGGTTGGACCCAAAACACTTCCCTGTGGTACGCCGCAGTTACACTAGCGTCTCGCTCGTACAGTCTGCTATTTTAACCCTTCTGCTTTCTATTTGATAGGTAATCTTCAAGATCAAAAGTTGATTACCCGGATACCAATTTTTTCTAGCTTCGTTAGAAGAATGGTTGTTGATACTGTATCAAACGCCTTTTGGAGGAAGATCTAAACTTTCGTACTTTGATTTGCAGTCAGCTGCATTTTCTTCTATTGTGTAAGTTAAGCAACTGTAGTTTAGAACCATGATAGAGTAATGATACTTTTTACACAACAGAACATAATACTCGTATAAATTGACGTACTACACGAGGTCGTTCCAAAGTCAAATCCATTTATTCAATTTAGGCTTACAAAAGCATTTATGAACGTCAAAAACAAGATACCATAATATGTAAAGTTCAATTGTTTTACTAAAATAAAATGAATTTTGAGAATTGAAAAAGCGCTTGAGTGGATTTGGCTTGCTGAAGAAGCACCAAGAAAACTCAAAACTAAGCCTTTTTAAAAAGTTCAAATCAATAAACTATGAATCAAGTATTTCAGCCAGCAATTGGAATTGAATAAATGTTGTGAATAAGACAAAATACGCAGTCTAATCTCCAATGCTCACCGCTTCCCTCGCCTGCTGCAGCTGCATATCGGCTTGCTGCTTCTTTCGCAGGTACGAGCGGTTCTCCACCTCGTGGGTGAGCTGCAACCACTGCTGGAGACCAGCCGGCGGCGCCCAGCACCGGTCCTCGAGCTCGCCTTCCGCCCGCCGGAGTTCAGCGCGAAGCATCTGTGTTTTTTATTCATCATCATCAGCTCATGAAACGTCCTCACCGAGGGGCACGAGCCTACCCGTATAGGGTGATTAGGCCTTAGTCGTCCACGAGTGCCCAGTGCGGGTTGGGCGACTTCACATACAACCTTTGAATCTCTCCGCAGGCGTGGGTGAAGGTTTCCTCACGATGTTTTCCTTCACCGGAAGAGCGTCGGATACAGACATATCATTTCGTAAATTCGAAAACACATTGGTACGTGACGGGATTTGAACCTCAGCCCTCTCGGTAAGAGGGCAACAGTCCACACTATTGAGTCACCGACGCTCTATTACATTTTTCACGCTTTTATTTAACCTGCAATGTATGTTCGGGTGGAATCTTACAACTCAATTTTAAGGCAATTGCACTCAATCGATTGAACTGAAATTTGGTATGCACGTTCAGTTCGGATGACAATGCGTGATCAACAGACTGACATCTTTCTAAATTTAACATGGCGGCATACCCAACATGGCCAACTAATCATTTTCCTACAATATGGTTATCAAATTAAAGGGTTCGAAAAAAATTTAGGTAAAAAATAAAATAAGCATTTGAATGCTCTAAAAAGTAAAAAAAAAACTTTTACTATACTGGTGCCAAGCCCTTAATCCAGAGTCTAGATAAGCCTTCTATTTCAGGTTAAATGTGATACCGCTACGACCCGCATTCTGCTGAATGTTTGGTCCCTATTGTCTTTTACTGCGAGAATAGTTGGGTATTCCACTCTTTCACTGAAACAAACTTTTCACAAGTAGGCACTTCACCAACCCGCCTGCCAAGCGTGGCAGGCCAATTATGTCAAAACTTTTCACCATCAATGAAAAGGATCACCATCAATAAATCCAGCAGTGTCTGTTTCAAAATTAACTTAAAGATAAAAGTTTAGTCTTAAATTAAAATAAAAGTCATATTAAGAAAGATAGGAGTCTTTCTTTCTTTCTAAAAGGCATATCACTATTTGATAAAATGTTATATATTATATCTTATAAAATAACTAGATATATTAAGAATACCATATCATGTTCGTGTGCCATCAAGGTCGCTTTATCGGCAATACTAGCCTGAGATTGACTAAAATTATCCCCTATATAGAGTTCGAGTAATGAGTATTCTACATTTTCCTCAACATCGCAAATGTAGGTTTAAGGTAAAATCCGATATTTACCTCAATTTCGGCTTTTAGCTGTGAAACCTCCAGGTCTGATGATGTGGAATTCAACAGCGGAGTGTCACCAGCCTCGCGCAATTTCTTCTCTAGATTCTTCTTTTCAGTGTTCACGTTTTCCTATAATTAAAATGAACCCTTATTAAATTACAAGAGAACCCTTAAATTGCAGCAGGATTCATCGAATTTATCCCAGATGATGTTTAAACGCACAATCGGGACTTTCGCTTTGATATGACTTAATTGGAGACAATAAACCTACATTATTAACACAGTCAAATAAGTAAAAATCAATCAATGTAAAACAAAAAATGGGAAAATCAAATAAGGTAATTAAATAAGAGGAAGAATTGCATATATGTTACACCAAGTAACAAAAGTGCATATCGTCTAAAGTTATGCCAGCGTTGCAGATTTGTGCAATGTCCCTGAGCATCCAAAAGTGTGCGCGTCCTTATCAACTCTCAACCCAGAGAAGCGAAGCTTCAGTCTCTCCACCTATTATATCCTCAAACACCCGTAAAAACTAAGGCATATCACCTGTTCTTGTCGCGCCTTCTCCAGCTCCTTCTGCATATCGTCCAGAGCCATCTCCGCTTTCCGCAGCTGCTCCATATCTCTCAGCATCCGCTGCACCTGGGTGCGGCTGGCGCGGCCCGCCCTAAGCGCCGCCCAACCGCCGACAACGGCACCCCAACAACAGTGACGCGAGCAACCAGTCCTTCCATCTGCTGCCTTCTGCAACAATGTGCGGAGTTCTCTAAGAAGCAAGCCATTTCTGTCGGCTTGATAGGTTTTTTGTTAACCTACTTGTCCTTAGGGAGCGTTCAAGTATTACGTATCGCAAACGGTTGGGTGTTTCGTCTGGTAAAACGTTACGGTGCTATACAAGGGCGTATTTATCGAACACAATATGTAACTTTTTAAATTGAATAATAAATCTACGAATAAGTAATTAGAATCTTAGGCCCGTATTCTAGAACGAGACTCAATGTTTATCTTTACTTAAATTGAGTTAGAAAGGGATGGTGCTATTTATCGTATAGAACGATATCTCTTTCTCACTCTACTTAAGTGAAGATCAACGCCTCGTTCTAGTGTACGGGCCTTTGCCGATTCGGAAGAATCGCAACCCTTTTCATTTATGTTTTCCTAGGATTGTATTAATTTGTACTTTGTAAGCTACCTTTAATTTGGTAGAAAACTGTCACTGTGCGTTACATGGGATTGCACGTTTTCAATACTTGCGTAATGTAATAATTGAACGCTCCTTTTATAATTGGATGGGCAATGTATTAATTTAGATCAAATGCAAACTATGCTTGCTATGCTATGCTCCACACAGCATCATAGTTATTGGTGGATTGCTCACCATGGGGGCCAATGACGATTAATGTTAACGACTACCGACATATTAACCTGTGACCAACGACTTAACGTACCTTTCAAAGCACGAAGACGCGGCAATTATCAGCACAGTTACAAAAGCAAGCCAGTAGAAGTTGTAAGTACTAATTAGACTTAAGTAATTTAATCTAATGCTACTCGACGTCCTTGCGTTCATCTATTACCTGATTGTGTCGGTTATTATTTAAATTAGATTTTAAAAAATGCAGTTTATGATGATTATATAGTTAACAATTTTTAAATGTGAGTTATAGTAAAGACAAGAGTAGTATTGACGAAACGTTTTGATCATTGTATTAAACCTAATACTGCAGTTTAAGCTGAGGCTGTACCAGATTTCATTCAGTTTTCATTCTTCCCTTTATTTGTAACGTTTATATGCATTGTAATTCGTGGCCAGTAAAAAGTTTTATTTTGTTTCTTTCTAATTTTTGATTTACGATTGTTGGTACTACATTCCTGCACTTATGTTCCCACCAAAATATTTGCTTTTGGTACTGCTGAGTTCCGGGATCAAGGGTGAGGAAGGCAGTGAAATTAATTAAAAGCCTAGTTGTAGCCCAGGCCATAGCACCTACTTTACAAAACTTGTATTAGTTCATCTTCCATAATGGCGCGAACGGAACGAACCCGGAACACACGTTCGTAAAAATGTTTACAATCTCAAGGTTAACGCTATGGCGACCTATTGCTCAATAAAGCATACCAATGAACATTTTGACCATTGCAGGCCCTGGTAAAGGTTAACTAGTTTGCTATTTTCCCGGTTTGTTTTAATAGGTCATAAGAAATTATATAAATCATGCAACTTTGTTATGTCTTATCGAGATTATCACCCAGAATATGCTTCGATGAAAAATGAACATTCATTATGTTTATAAAACAGTACACACAAGAGCCATTGTCGACGTCTTTTACATTGTGTAAAAGACGTCGACAAAATGTATATTTACTATACAAGTCTATTCTTCGAACATGTTAATGTAGTTTATGAGTCTTTTTATTTATGTAGGACTAGTTGTTCCCAGCGGTATTACCCGCGTTATAAGATATTCTTCCGCAGTAAAACATTAAAAATCACGCAGCCTGAGCTATTAGAGCTGCGCGCCGAGCGGTACAACATTGATTTATTTTTCTAAAAAAATAGTATTTTTTTTTTACAATAAAAGTAGCTTTTGTTTTCCTGATTACATCAGCTACTTGTCAAAAAAAGTTCCTTTCAAATCGGTCTAGCCGTGTCAGAAATTACCACACAAACAGACAGACAAAAATTTTGAAAATTATTATTTTGGCACATGTCCGGTAGGTACATCTATATTGTATCCGTATTCATATGAAAAAATTGTTACTTTAATATTACAAACAGACACTCCGATTTTAAGAGTTAAAACTTTGCAGGCTGAAGCATCCAGTGTTGCCACCTGAGTTTTAGAAGAAGTTCTTTTTGAGGAGTAAAGGGCCAAAATTGAGTAACAAAAGATTTTCTGTTCTAAAAATGCTGAAACAATCATGTCATGAAGCCGTTTTTAAGAGCGTCTAAAAAAATTACATCATGATCGATGAAACAGCAAAAAAGGACTTGTTAGCATGTGAAAACTTTATAATTTGGTAATATTTTCAAGAAAGAGAAAAAAGACGAGATTGCTCTTTTTGGGGCTAAATCGTTGAAAAAGGAGTTCACCTATACTAAAAAGTGCTAGATCTAGCTACAAAGGGCTAAGATAGCAACACTGAAAGCATTAGAGGGCACGTTAAGCCGTCCTCGGCTACAATCTTAGGATGGTAGTCGTTAACACCCACTCTCCCCATGGCTATGCTGTGGAGGCCTGTACCCTGAAGTAGGCCATTCAGGCTGATGATGATCATAAAGGCTTCTCCTAGTCCTTGCTTTGGGGTGCTAATTGGACGAAACCGCGTCAAAAGGATACAACTGGGTTACACTTTAACCAACATCGTCTGCTCAATGAGCGTACGCTTTAACAGCATGTACAGTTAATCGAAACCCTAAATTGAATCATATATGTATAGTTCGCCAAGTACTTTATTCATCATCATCATGTAATATCATTACCCTGTAGGACAAGGCTCCCCTGGGTCAGTTTCATAATAGTTTTTGGGCCATAACCCGCCGCGCTGCCCCAGTGCAATTAAATCACTCGATTTTATACAAGTATATCCCAAATCCATTATTTACTTCTACTCCTAAATAATCGTGTTATTTATAAACTCGATCTTTTGTCAAAGTAGCTTAAAAATTGTTAAGTTAATATCGGCGCAAAATGTTAGTGCCCCATGCCTTCACCGGCTGTACATTGTCTTAACCTTAAACCACGTACAGAGCTATAGCCATTCCACGAACTGCCCCATTATGTCGATTCCAGAAATAAAACACTCAAAACGTTCAATTTATACCAACAATGAGCGCACAAAACCTATTTATCCTAAGCGCCCACGCAGGTCACAAAAACGCTATAAACAAAAAGCTATTCACAAGTCTGCAGTCCATTAACTAAAAAGCGCTAACCGACAAATACAATGTTTCCGGTTATAATAGAAAAGCTCCGTTTAATGGGAAAAAATAAAGTATAATAAATAAAGTGTCTTTTATGATGGCATTTATTACAGTATAGATATTATGACGACGATATTACGACGACCGCTTTGGTGTTGCGGTTGAGACGTTTGCTGACGTTGCTTCACCAAGGGTTCCAGCTTCGATCCTTGGGCAGTACAAACATTTGAGTGCATGAACATGTCTGTTTGTAATGGTCTTGGTGTTTTCTATGTATATTATGTATTGACAGTAAAAAATGTATGTATGTTTCTCCGTTGTTTAGTACCCATAATACAGGCTTCACGCTTAACTTGGAGCTAGATAGCACTGTGTGAATGTCAGTGGATATTTATTATTATAAGGTAATCTTGATGCGAATTATCACGTTATTGAGCATGATCATAATACTTATGTGTATCAAACAAAAAACTAAAAAGTTGAATTTGTCGGTTAGGCGCTTTTAGTTAAAGCCATCATAATTACCATCCTCGGTCAGATCGACATAACGACCGTTGTACAGGTACACACAATACGATGCCGCTAACACAATCCAACTCTCGAACATTTATAACATCATCACTTCACCACCAACCCCCGCACAATTGAGTGACGTCATCAAACCGTTGCAACATCACCAACAAATCGACACATCACACACGGTCAATGCCGAACGATGTATAAATCGCACTAACTTAAATCACAAGCAACACAAGTCGGGCTCAGTAGTGACACATAGTTCACTGAATTTACAGAGACTGTCCCGTTACCGATCACAATGTGAACACCCCTAAATCGTGTTTAACAACACACAACTTCGCACACGATCATTGCCGCACAAATCTAGCGTTTGAATGGTTCCGAATCACACGCGAATCCCGACGTTACTGTAGTGTCACCATATACACGCTAATTCGCGAGTCTCGTCTCAGCATGGCTGACCTTAGGATGAGTCACTAATGAAATTTGAATTTTTGTGAAGCATCACTTAAAAAATATATAGTTATATACATAATTAAAAATACACACTGGTGTTTTTGGCATTTGCCCCTCGCCAGGTGTTTATTCCTATTATTTTATGCATACATACACTCGGCTAAACCTATAGACAAGGCAATGTACTAGCACTTGAAATAAGTATAAAGATATCACTGAACAATTCACATTGCGCCCGTGAGGTCGGTTAATGCCCAATCACCCCAAAATGATGTGAGCTGGACTAGCACAAGAAGTTAATTTATGTTAACCCACCCAGCATTTATGTCACATCTTTGCTTAAGGAATAAATTGGTTATTAATATGTAGGATACACTAATACTTTTAGTTTAACCATGTGGAAAAAGATTAATGTCATGTAATACCGTCATCTGTGGCAACTTCACCATAATTTTTCATATTTTTGTACATGTTACGGAATCCCAAATAGTTATCTGAATATATTTTTCCTTAATGTATAAAAATAATAAGTGTTCAATCGGTAGTCAGTTACATTTTACAATGTTACCAAAGGTTTTGCGTTAATTTGCAAAAAATCTTTACAGGTCAAGTTGTCACGTTTTTGGCAACTTTACCTAAAAACATTTTTTTTTATTTAAAATAATTTCGAGATACTGTAAAGATAAAATTGCTATTGATTCCTAATATTGAATATGAGCAGAAAGACTGAAAATTGGTGCTGGCTACTTTAGAATAAATAATATCGATTTTTTGTTGGCCATAATAATGTGTGGTAAAGATGCTTCGAGATATCACAATTTTTGATAGTATTTTGTAGTCCTAGTCAGGGTTGGCACTTATCAAAAAATAAAACAATTATTTTTTTTCAAATGTACTTAACTAGGTACATTTTTATTTAAAAAAATAGTTGGTCCAACATTCAACTTAATTTCTAAATAATAAGATTAATAAGAAGCATGTTTCATGATTATTTTATAAATAGGCTAATCGAAATATACAAAATCGTCGTCATTGGAAAAAAAATCTGTTTCTTGTTCATTAATCGCCATTAATTCAACTTGCTTGACAATCATTTTAAAATAAGGCTAATCAAAATATACAAAATCGTTGTCATTAAAAAAAAATCTTGTTTCTTGATCATTAATCGCCATTCCTTCAACCAGCTTGACAATCATTTCAAAATAAAGCTAATCAAAATACACAAAATCGTCGTCATTGAAAAAACAAATTCTGTTTCTTTTTCATTAATCGCCATTAATTCAACTTGCTTGACAATCATTTCACCATCTATAATATCAATATCTAGGTTCTTTGTTTTTATAAATCGAATATTATCATTTTTACCAATTCTCTTGAAAAAAGACACTTTATATTTATTACCTGGTTTGCCAATTACTATTCCAACATAATAAACAACTTTTTTTTGTAAGATATATCTAACCAAAACAAAATCATTCTCATTATAAAGATTTTCATTTGCCTGAGATATCTTACTACAAGTTGCTTTAGGTTCAACAGCGATGCTTGTTGAAATATCTTTGTTTGTCTGTATTTGCTCTACCTGCTTGGAATTTAGTATTTCAAGGTTTTTATTGATTGGTTTAAGTGAAAGGGGACCGTACTTGGTCAAATCGAAATATGCTTTATTTTCGGCCGTATTTTTAATTTCTGATAAAATTACAACTTTAGAGTGTTTTCCTTTTCCCTTTCCTTTTGGTTTGTCTATTTTGCTTCTGGTTGCTTTATCTGGAGACTGACATGATACGTCGGAACTACTAACTGATTTGCCAGATGGAATATTCAATTTAGTATTTTTTCGCCTAGTAATAGGATTGGGATTTTTATTCTCTTTTAGATAATTTAGTAGTGTCTCATCGACATCATATTTAATGTGGTCTTCATATTCCAGCAACTTTTTATATACTTCATAGGGATTGAAAGGGCATATGCCTGTGGCTTTAAAGCCACTCAATATATTTTGCTTTTTTAAACTTGCAGCATCAATAACTTCTTTAATAAAATTGGGAAGTGGCTTTTGTTCAATGAAACTTGTTTTGGATTATCCAGTTTATATTGTAAAAGAATCGCTCGCCACGATTTCTTTAACGGGCCAAAGAAAGCCACATCTAAAGGTTGTGTTAATTGAGTGGACCTGGAAGGCAGTAACACAAACCTAATTTGATGAGCTTCACATAATTCGATCACATCAGTGTTAAGGTGACTGGACAAATTGTCTCCAATGATAACTTTCACTCCTTTAAGTTGGATAGCCCATGGAATTATAATATACTGAAACCAATCTAAAAATGTGGCTGAATCAAACCAGCCACTTTTTGATCTATTATACCGCGCTCCTTCTGGACCATCTTTGCACCACTCGGACCATAAATGTTCCGATTTGTATACAACATATGGTGGCAGAAGAGAGCCGTCGGCGGTGGCGGCAAACATAAGAGAGATACAACCCTTTGAATGATTCATGATCCTTTCCGGATATTTTATGCCACGGCGAAAAATTGATTTCGATGTACCCGGGTTATCGGAAACGTTGGTTTCGTCATAATTGACAATATTGGTAGGTGGTACGTTTTGGAGGGAAATTTCTAAATTGTGAAAGTATTCTTGAAACTCTTCTATTGTTTTTTCTGCACGTGCCTTTGTTATATTCTGTGTGGATCGTAATGTTAATTCATTATTATGTCTGACTAAAAAATTTCTTACCCACCAATCACCCGGAGATTTATCATTAAATAAATAGGTTTTGTTATTTTTTTTTAAGTAATCCCATACAATCATTTTGAAATCCAATTGAGAAAGTGGGCAGCCAAAATCTCCAGTAGCTATCAGTACTTTTACCAATTTGGTTTCTTCCTCTTTGGATAAACGAAAACGTGGTCCTGGCTTACTAGAATGCAAATTTTTTACTCTTTTTTCAATCGTTCTTCTAGGTATAGAAAACTGCTTTTCAGCTTCATAGGAAGTAATATTTTTATTCTTTACTAGATCTACAGCCAATTGTAGCATTTCTTCTGAATAATTTTTATATGGCCTTGATCCTAAACGTCTCCTAATTCTTTTTCTGGTCGGATCATTCGGTGCCATGTTAACTTGATAAGGCCTAAAACAATTTATTAATTCCGTTACCTCAAGCATGCAAGTATAACAAGTCACGTAAAAACTAAAGATAAAAAGCAATAGATCGGGTTAGCCTGTCCAAAGCAGTCCAAATGCTCCAAATGTTTTTATTTTTTACAGACAATCTTGAAATTAATATCCGCGACAAGTGCACGAGGAACACCAAAATTTATTCTCCAGGTTCTTTGATTTCCCCTCAAGCCACCGCCCGTGCTCAAGCCAAGGATACCAGTTTTTTAATTTTAGCATCTAGTTTTTAGTAATCTGAAGTAAAAAACGAATGAAATGTTCTAATAAATAAAAGATATATGTATAAGAAAATCCATATAAAGATAAGCTATCTTTAATGAAGTTCACTAAAAAGTTTTGCACAGCCCTAGCAATAGGTAAAGTTGCCATCATGACAGGTAAGGCATCTTTACCTTACTTTAAATAACATTACCTTTGCTAAAAAACTCATAAAATAATAGATCGAGCTAAGCGATTAACGAGTCAAAGTGTTATAAGAACATTTTATTCACCATGAATAAAAAAACACTTACCTTTGAGTCAATTTATGTGCAGAATACTTATTTCTTTTGGAGCACAGCGTGAATACGTTTGACCACACGAAACGGAAATCAAAATATTTTGACAGTCAGCAGTGTTGTTAGAGTAAAAAACTTTTTGCGTTGCCACAATGTCATATAGATTCCTACCAAAAGTCTTATTTTGTACTATTAACAACAAATTTAAAATAAATTAAAAGATTCTGATGTTGGATGAACTCCGGTAAAGTTGATAATGAAATGTAATGTAAAGATGTACAGTTGACGGTACATCTTCATTACATTAAAGTGTTATGTTTGAGAGGTCAGATACAACACTAAATATTTGAGTGAATGAATATATCAGTTTACATTGCTATGTTTTTTTTAAATTTGCTTAATTTGGAGCTGACGATGTCTCAATGTCTGATGATGTTTATTTATTTAAAGTTAATACACTTTTAATAAATTTCATTTAAGTACGCTTCCTTACTATACGCGATATGTTTTAAGCAAATGTTCTTTAGAATATTAATGGCAGCGCGCCGCAGTTTCATCAGCAAGTTACGGTTCCCGTGGGAAATCAGGGATAATACAAAGCTTGTTATAACATAGTCACGAAAATGTTGGCAGTTTCATGAAGAAATTTTGTTTTCGCGTGAAAGCATAAGAAACAAACGCTAAATATGCGTTTGTAATTTTATTGGGGATAAACAAAGCTTTTTCCTTTTTGACTAAAACCTGCTTTTCTGCAATCGTATAAGCCTAACGCATTATACCTGCATGGTATGAAGACGACAATGGAAACCAGTTCTTTGGGTTCACACAAGCATTTAAGGTCACTGTGCTATTCTCGTTTAATTACAAGTTGTGTAACTTTAAAATAATAGTTTATAATTTTAAACATAACAATAATATATTTTCTGATATTGGAAATATGCTGAAGTTATATAACTTTTTATCATATCTGAAATAATTGTATAAATTAAATATACAGTTTAATTCATAATGAATACAATTTTGTAGTCAAAAGAACGTAGGTACAAAACGGGTCAAGAATAAATTGTTTTGGGCTCAATGAGTTTGGGTAACGCTTAATAGGAATATTTTTTAAAAATTAAATTATATGAGGTATCGAACTCGGATAGTCTGAATAATCAAATACTGAGACTGATTTTTGACCCCCGTTTTACTAAACATTGAAAAGTTTGAAGTTATAATTCAACTCAAGATTTTATTAAGTCCATCAGAAAATCAACATTAAAAATGACTTCAGTAGGTATTAGAAATTTGGCAAATTAAGCAGGATCGAAATTAAGTGTATAATGGGAATTATCTATTTCTCTATCATCTAGGTGTAATTCAACTGTCAAATTCATGGAGTGAAGCTCCAGTGAAGTGCAATATAAACAAGTTTCGAAAACAGCAATGGCATAAGACAATTTGTGTATGAAGACAAATATATCTACCAAAAACCCGGTCAGGTGCGTACGAGTACATATATTAGTATGGGTAGGTTAGAACGCATTGTTATTAAAAGACTTTTGTGAAATGATTGTAAAATTGTGGATGAAACAGCATACATGTATTTGGTCTTAACAATAAAACAAATACTATAAAAGGCATTTTAGTATAAAAGGAATTTGAACGAGCTAATTAATTTTAAGTTCAAATGGTAAGTTTCCGTCGTTATCCCTACAACCCAGCTAGTTTTAAATGATATAAATGTCCTAAATTGTTATAAAGTGTGGTAGTCTCGTTAAAGCGGTTTAATAACACGTTACCAGTAGTAATAGCGATGACATTGTGCAAGCCATACTTGCGGCGTAAAGTAATTTATGTTACGGAAAAATATATTTTATCGCCGGGACAATTTAATGGTCATTGTTAATTGTTCTTGTGCGGTTATCGGCCGAATGAAGTTTTGCGGGCAAATTGGCAATGCATCTGAATTTGCCGCCTATTCTATTGGCACAAGGACACAACTGATATAATACTGCAATTATTTTTGCTTTACTTTAACAGCCTTTTTAGTACTAGGTGGTAAACTCGGTACCGAGTCGTCTAGGTTGGTACACATTGTTTTTATGTTTGTTCGCGAATATCTTCGTCGTATATGAATCGATTAAGATGATTATACTTTTGTTGGAAAGAGGATACTTCAGAGGTGGTTCGATGGTAAGGAAGTTAGGGTTTGATGATGATGATGACGGTATACCGAAGAAATCAAAGGTAACTTTCAAAAATTGTAGGCGACTCAGGGCAAATACTATATTGCAAAAAATATTTTTTTGAAATTTTAATAGCACGGGGATGGTTCTTAAGTAGAGAAAAAAATAATAAATGGCTTACGATTTTGATAAACATGGACATGGAGTTAGTGGACACCCTGGAATAGCACATAAGCTACGTTTTACTGCGGGAAAATATACTGCAGTTAACACCGCGGGACGCAACTAGTTGTAAATAATATTTGTCATTTTATACCAATAATATAAATGGTCAGCATGCTCAGTCACGAGTTTTGGGATGTCTCAGGTTATAACTTTGGGACTCCAACCAACTTCACCTTATTCCAACCTGCTAAATAGCTAAGACTACTGAAGAACACAACTGTTTAATGACATCCTTTGATTTTCCTGATCGTACGGTAACTGTCCTGTCTCTTACAACCAATAAACTAAATAATAAAGTCTGTCTTTTTATGTATTACAGCATAAATATGATACGTGAAGTTTGGCTGTCATATTGGCGCCATTTTTATTTTCCTTGTAGTTTTCCTTCAAATTAGATAATTATGTTTTAATATCATTCTCTATTAGATTTCGTTCCGGTTAGTGTTTCTATAGCAAACGATGTACCTATTTAACGTTTCATATTAAAATATAAAATATGGACAAGTTTCAGGCAAAATATATGATAAACGATAATGGTATATTATTCAATCATATTTGAAGGTTGGCATTATAGAAGCTCCCTTTCTCCTGGAGAATGAAAACTTTGATGCTTTATTGTTTACAAATTTAAAAATGGTGCTCATCTTTATCTACTCTCTTGACGTCAAAGATACTGTATCATTGTAAAAGTCGGATTCTTGTAATCCTTATCCTTACAAGCTAACGTATGCTTGAAATACCTACATCAATTCCATAGTTTAGATAATATTTATAGACACCATGTTTAGATTTCCACCTAGTCGCTACGCAGATTTTTTCTATCACATTCCGGTTTTTTCGCGCCGATTATAACATAGATTATGTTAATACGAGCCGGCCGCTTTGGACGCCATTACCGCTAGAGTGACCTTTGTACGGACGCGGGTGGGACATTAGCTTTTTATTACAATCAATTTTCTTACGTTATTTTCCTGCATAGCTGAAATACAGGGTAATTGCAAAATGTTGGAGATGTTACGTTATGATAACCAGTAAAAAATGTCACACCCTCTAGGACACAGCCACAATAAAACATGATTGCGATAGCGAGGCAAATATATGAGGTATGAACGTAGATTAAAAGCAATATATGTACAAGATTTAGGTAGCATTCGTGATGATACATCATTTATCATCATGAGCCTATAACTTCCACAGGTAGGCAGGGACACATCTTCCTACACAGTATGAGTATGGGGAGTTTGGATAGTAATTCACTACACAAGCCCAGTGCGGATTGGTGGATGGGTGTTAGAAATAGACTACCATCTTTAACCCTTTGATCGCCAACGACGCCTTAAGGCATCCAGAAACTTCTATTGTCTGAATTTCCGGCGTTCAATAGGTAAAATAGTAGCCGGAAAAGGCTTTAGGTGTCTCCCAAAGCCGATGGACTCTAATATTTATTGGTCACCATCCAATAATCATTGCGATAGTTGCGTTACTTTTGAGATCGTCAACCGAACATAGCCATACACCATTGAGTTTTACAATCGGTACTTCAGTTATGTAAGTAAAAATACTTGATATCATCGGATACTATAAGCACGTCCTATCAAGCCTCATCGAAGTTGAAACCTTTGCCGGATTGTAGATCCGAGCCATTGATCTTCGAGGTCGACATACACGAGTTGAAGCCTTATGTATCGAAGAGATATTCCAAAAACAAAAACAACCTAAAGTGTTCGACGAAGCGCTTCTACGAAAATAATTTGCATAAATAAGTATAACTGCAGACGAAATTAAATACTAATTATTTAAAATACTATTACTGTAAGCAAAGAAACAAACTTTTTCCGAAAAAAAGCCTTCAAAAAAGTTTTCAAAAAATGAATTTATCTAAGAAAGTGTAGTCCTTTCATTTTTGTCATTTTTTATAGTAATAATTTTGAAGATAACAGTATTGTATCATAATTTTTCAGCCCGCTCACTTTTCGGGCAAATTTCGTATGTGTCCATAGCGGAATATTACGGTTGTTCTTTATGAATATAAAATTTGTGATCTCCTCGTACATTTTCTGTGAATGATTTTATATACATAAAGACACTGTGCCCAATCATGCTCAAAGTTTGATAAATTGAAAATAAAATATCTAATGTAATGTAGGTGCGATTTGTTTGGGTGTTATAAGTATGGGTGCGCTTGGTGGAACGCCTCGTATCGAGATCCACACCGACCGCCCACGTGCGCAGCCCATGTACCGACACACCGCTGAATCATGCGCAATTACGCGTAATCGCGTCAAAATAATACATAACAACGCGAACGCTCGTTTGTGTACACTGTTTATTGTACATTAAATATAACCATTTGACTTGTATGATGTTGAGTTCATTTATTGGTTACGTTCACCCGGCTTCCGCATAGTCAGGGGGTGGGTTGCAGCCCAATCTTTCTAGGAAAAGCTCATAAAATTGTAACCGGCAAAGTAAAGAATAAATATTGTTGTTGCCGTTTCTCTGCAATTATAGATATTTACCTCGACCTTAGATTTTTTTTATATTCAAAAAAGTAAATACAAATTCTTTATAAAAAGTGATCGTTACGAGTGTAGGAAAGTTGGAGGGGGTATGCTCAATTCTTTATTGCATACCAAGTGAAGTTCAAAGGTGTAATTTTTTTTTAATAACAGTTAACATATTGACCCTGAAGGGCACCACAACAATACACTTTTTCTAACCAACGATAGGCAAAACGCGCTGAAGAATTAAAAAAATTGAAAATCATTTACGGATAATAGAACAAAAAAAAAATTTTAATCATCAAATCATATTTAATAAAATTTGTAAATTAACATAGGATTTTGGTTATTTTAACTAATCTGCTTCGACCTTAACGTCACTTATTATAACCGACAAGTTCAAAACAAAATCGCAAAGACTTGTGCTCGAGATGTTTATCCCACGTAATCGGAGTGATTACAGCACGAATATTGTAAAAAATAACTAATTGCCCGATTATGATTTAAAGATATGTAAACACATACATTGTTACATTGGAGGCGCACGGGTTACTTGTTCTGAGCAAATTAATGGCTCGTTCATTAAGGTTTTTACATTTCTATTGCGACGTTTTGTTACCAAGAGTAAAGCTTGTAAAGTTATTTTAATTATATGGCTTATTTATGATTTTCTTTTTCTTATGTGGGTGAAGTTCTTCACTTTAACAGCCTGTGACTTAGGGCGAGTGAAATGTTTTGTAATTATCTCCGAATCATAGATAAAATAAATATTAAATATCCACTGACAGTCACACAGCGCCATCTAAGTTAAGCGTGAATCCTGTAGTATGGGTAACTTTTTTTTTGTACATCCATACATGTCATAGTAAACACCTACTTTGGCAGACGAGTTGGGGATAGGTCTAAGTATAATGTCATATAAGGGGTCGATGGCATAGTGCTTAATACGTTTGGTTGACTCAATTGCAATCACCGATAAACATCATTTTAAGTCCCTCCATGATTTTAAACTTTAAGTCCCTGGCTACTTTTTTAAGACGGTGGTCGTTAATACACGCCAATTCGTATTGGGCCCGCTTTGTGGTCCAACTTCGTCACAGCCAGTGTGGGAAGTCCTGTAAGACTTTCCCTATAGCTGTGCTGGTTAATTGTTTTTGTTAAAGTAGGTACAGTTCATTAACAATCAGATCAACCCTGGCGTTTTTGAATATTGGTCTTGCGTTTATACGAATCTACGCCATATTTGCAGCCGTACTCCAAAAGACGAAATAGTTCTCCTTTTCATACAATTAGGTGATTCAAACTGTAATGTCCAAACCAAATGGTCTGATGTTATTGTTTCATACATAATCAAAGCTCGTGTCTCGTGTAATGGTTATCAAGGTTTGAATTCTTTAGGTTTTTGATTACCGCGATAAGTCATTTTTCACAAAATGAAACTAAGTGACGCCGATATTTGTAGATAAGAAAAGCACCGATGCACATTTTCTATAATTCGGTCCTCTACAGAGGAAGCGAAACATCTACTTGGGCAACCACCACTATTTCCTTAATCATTTTCAAGTCTGTAAAGATGGCCAAATTCTTGAATTTCCTGGAATGTAGCCAACTTTTGAATACCTAAACAATAAAAAATAAACAAGATAGCTCTTTCATTTATATTAGTGTGTATGATAATAAAAATAAATATTTTCCATATAAAACAAAAAGCTACCAGTGTATAATCCGATTCGGAACAGGAAACATTACAGCGTAAGGGTAAATTACACTAAAAGCTTAGTAAAATTTGCATATATAATTTGTTACGGCCAAAAGTAATTCATACCCTTAAAAAATATGTATGATATTTTCAGCAATGTAAAACATCATTTTATGCAAGAAGTTTTTGTGAATTTCCTGTGAGGTGAAGGCCAACTGTGGGCCACAGTTCAAAGTCCATTAAAAAAGGATTTTGTGGAGCCTATTCAATGAGGCATGTATACGAGTATGAGATAATTCAATTGAAATTTGGGACCCAACCTTCATATAGGTTCCTTTCTATGCTAGCTTTGTTTTAGCATGCACTCTTTTCTTAAAGTTTACCTCGTATCTTTAGTACGTGACAAGTTGAGATTACCATTTCCTAGTGTTGTGACATTACTTACTAGGTAAGTACTGCGCAGGTATAGTCAAGGTTGTAATTGATAGAATGTATTGTATTATGAATTTTGTAAGTTGCGCATCGTCTTGTGCGAAGTTCGGAGCGGCCAAGAGTTTGGCGAGACTTATAACTGTTTTTAAGGGACCTAAGCGGAATGACTTAAAATGTAAATGCAATGATCTTTTTGAAAAAGATTTTTGAAATGAGTTTGCGTAGAGTGCACTGTAGTCAGTGAAATTACTGGGTATAATAGGCCAAATATCTGGCATCTAAGGCATCTCGAGTGACTGGTGTATAATAGGCAATTGCCTCCGAGGTCCAGTGGCCCTCCGTGTCTCCGTGGTCTATTCTAAAATAGAATTGAACCGAGTATCATTTATTTACTAGAAACATGGTAAATTTAGGTGGTTCAAGGTTGGGTTTTAATCATTGCGTGATGATCAGGATAGTGTAAGCCAATTTGTGAAATAAATAGTTTTTTTATTTTACGAAGTGAACGGGGCGGTCAGTACGCTCACCTGATGGTCAGTGATACGCCTGACCACGACAGAGCGGTATTAAAGGAGACAAACAACTGATATACAGTAATTATTTTCCGTCAATGCCGCACAGCAACCGACACCAGGGACAACAGATGTTTAGGCCACTTCTCCGGTAATTACACGGTTAGGATATTGCAGGCTAAATCAACTAACTGTCTGAAGTGATAATTCCGTGCTTTGGAAGGCACGCTAAGAGCCGTCGATCTCGTCTTAAATTGTATGATAGTCGTTTACACCCACCAAACCGCATTGGGCCCGCGTGGTGGGTTGCGTCTCTATGTCCCATAGGTATTTTGTGCGGGAAGACTTGTGCCTTGTACTGACGTTACTGGTTGATCAAAATGATGTATAAGCGACAGTTCCCAGGTGAGCTGTCCGCCATTAAGTGTTGGTCTTTAACCAGGTGCTAAACTCGGTACTGAGTCGTCGAGGTAGGCACCACTGCAGGCGCAGTGCCAGATATCGTCCCGTGAAATATAAGTGTTTTGCACTTCTGTTTCGGAATAAGGGCACTATAGCTGGTGAAATTATCGGGGATAAGAGACTTAACATCTGTTGTCTCGGGTGCCGGGCATTGATGGGGATTAATAACTGTCCATAAGTTGTTGGTCTCCATCGAAGCCGCTGATGGTCAGGCGTATCACTTACCATCAGGTAATCAAAGCCTATTCAAAGAAGCGAACCTCTGAACTGCTACAGCTCATTAAACCCAAGGTCAGGGTCCTTGTAAGGGCACTGACTGGACACTGCAAGCTGAAAAGTCACCTTCACAAAATGAAGCTAAGTGACTCGGAAACTTGCAGATTCTGCGCGGAAGAGAGAGAGACACCAATGCACTTACTCTGCAATTGTGGTCCTCTACAATGGAAGCGAAATATCCACTTGGGTAATTATTATCTATGCCCAAGTGACATCAATCTATAAAGTTTGGGCAGGGTCCTAAACTTCCTAAAAAGTGCCCAACTATTAGATGAACTCTAAGAGAGGAGCGAGTCACAAAAGATCTTCTAGGTCGAAGTGACTACAGGTCTGCATAAGCCTGAATAGCCCTCAAAACCCAAATAATAATAATAATACCTTCAGGTGAGCATCTTGACCGTCCTGTAAGCAACGTGGTAACACAAAGGCTTAAGACTTTATAGGCTGAAGATATTGATGAATAGGCGAATAATAATAGTTTGCCATTAAACGATCCCTTGAACTGACACAAAAGCCGATAACCGAACCAATTATAACATTGCCAAGCCAATAAGGACATTTCCACAACCACAGCTCCTGTTCCACGCACAATCACCTACCTTTAGGTGGCCCGAAGAGCACTACGTCCATCGCCTTCAGGGCTAGCTTCTGTTTGTGAATCGGATCCTTGATGCCGAGAACGTTGCTCAAGTACTGCATGTTGTTCACCGCCAATCTGTTAAGTACGAAACGTAATGAGTTCATCATCATCAGCTCATTAAATCCACCGAGGGGCACTGATTAGGCCTTAGTCGTCCAAGTGCGGATTAGCCGACATCACGCACGTCATTTGAATCCCTTGCGTGCGCAGGTATCTTCACGATGTTTTCCTTCACTGTAATAGCGTCGGATAACGTACATATAATTCAAAAATTCGAAATCACATTGGTACGTGGCGGGATTAAAACCTGTGCCCTCGCGATCGAAGGTAATAGTCCACACCATTGACCCTTTGTGGCCCACCGCTCAATGGTATGTAAATGAGTTATTGAATAAAAATTAGATTCTTTTTAGCACAGCCCGGACTTTAATCTCTTTAGTAGGTTCCGTCCTTGAAATCCTGCTTGTCGAAGTGTGAAAAAGCTGATATCGGTTTTGATAGAGGAGATGAAAGTTATTTAGGTCAACAAAGTACCGTCTTCGAGCAGTTAGGGCCAGAATAACTGCTCGAAGACGGTTCTTCATTGACTTATTGTTTAGGAAAAAAAAAATTAGAAAACCAGTGTTAAACCTACCGCGCGGTATCTCACGTCGCTTAAGCTGCATGCTTATTTAGTACAAAGTTAGCTACGTTTTACTGCGGGAGAATATCTTTTAACGCGGGGGACAGCGAGTTTATTAAAGTCATAGAAAATCTTGACACTATGTTTTCTAACTGACTGCTGTTGGCTGCAGATGGTATTTAGCTTACCGGGCAAGAGGCGGGCGCAGATAGTCCTTTCCCTAAAAATCTACACACGAGCATAAGAGCGTCCCTGATCGCACCTCGGTTTAGGGCGTTGCGGGGTGGGTTATGTAACCTAGTATATGTTTGGGAGGCGAAGAGGCCCGGCTACTCGAATAGTGTCTTCACAAGTCAAGGATGGGGCTGAAACTGACAGAAAAATTATAGCAGAATAAACATGGCCAGGGAAGAAACTACTTAGATTAATAAATACGCAATTTTCGTTTATAGCTTTTGACTGGCACCTGCGAGTTAATTTTGGACCAAGTCTTTTTTCGTGCCTGGCCGTCCGTTTCTGCTACAATTTGTCTGCCATCTCAGCCTCATACGCTATGGCTGTACAAGTGGAAATATAATATACTGGAATAATCATAACGTTGAAAGCACCTTGGCAGCGTGGCCCCGTGACTTTGTGCTGCAGGAACAGAGTCTTGTATTGCGGCAGGTCCACCGACTGGGACAGCACTCCACCGTCTGCTCCGTCGTCCAGTTGTGGACCTGCAAATAAAACAACGTGCTTATAGTTGGAGAAGACAATACATTTTCTTCACGATAGTCTTTGCCTATACGAGCAAGGATGGAAAACCAATGGCAATGACACAATTATTTTCCGTATATATAATATGTGATGTGACAGAAGTCCTGCTAATTCTACATGAATTTAATTAAGAGTAGATATAATTAAGAATGTCGGTGGCTCATTGGTGTGGACTGTTGCGTTCTGATGGAGGGTGCAGGTTTAAATGTATTTTCGAAATTATATGTTCGTTTATCCGACGCTCTTACGGTAAAGGAAAAATTGTTAGAAAACATGCGCACGCCTAAGTAGAAATTCAAAGGTTGTGCGTGAAGTCAGCCGATCCTCGATGGGCCCGCGTGGCCAACTAAGGGCTATACACGCTATACGGGTAGGCTCGTGCCCCACGAGCTGATGATGATGAGGTATAATTAAAACATCTGACATATTTCTAGTAAATAAAAAGCTTCGAGTAGATAGTATTTACTATCATTATTTTCTTAATACTTAAATAGTCTTACTAATTTATTTCATGGTATGTCTATCACTTCATTAAAATTTTCTTTTCAAAAGTGACACGTTTGTATTTTTTGCCTCCTATAACTATTTCGATCATAGTCAATTAATCTTGGTTCTTTTCAACGAATGCGTAATACAAAAAAAAGAGTCTATAGTGGTAGCCAATTATGATATCATACAACGTTCATTAATACGCACAATGCCTTATACAATCACAATAAAGTCTATTTTCGTACCGTTTCACCTTGACCCAGACATAACAGGTTGCACACTGTACATGATAATACACTACGACCTCTTATTAGGGGAAAACAGATTCAAGTGTCTTCCTCTTAGTGGATATTAAAATGCTATATTAAAAATATCTGTTGAGGTTATTTTAAATAACCGCACCAATCATGCCTTTCATTTATAAAAGTCTCCCTCGATTTTTCTGGTATGCCGTCGTAAACGGTCCAATTGTCAAACTTCTTTTTTTGAAGTCGGTTACAAGTAAAGTAATTTTTAAACTAGTTTTATACGAAAAAGTTCGCAAATTCAGAAACACAGCGTGAGTTAAGTTGCTACTAAGTACTACCTATGTACACAATTGATTACTTAAAAAGGTACCAATTGCAGTTGCTTATTTGACGTAAAGATATTATACAATGTCGCAGCATCCAGAAATATCACTACGTGTCTAACACTACTAAAAACATGATGTCGCGTAAGAAATATGTAGGTGAGAAGCTGAAAAATACTTATCCGTCACTAAAATTAATAAGTAACAAATACTTGTTCTTTGTTTTCCATATGTGCATCAACAAGTACATATGTATTTTTGAAGTTAAAGAAAACAGTGATGAACATGTCATAAAATGGATCGCTTATTTTAATTAGTAAAAAAAAATACTTTACATATTTTCAAAAACAACACAAATCATAATTTACCAGCAACAATTAAAAACAATGTCTATAAATTACAAGCAATAAATAAAATATGTCGTTCCTTAATGTTCAGTCAGCAAATAATATATGTTGACAAAATTTTGATACATATGATTTTTTTAATATAAACTTTTTCTTGTGACTGAATTTGGTTACGCACTTTTACATTGAATCTTAAACATTTATGTAATTTGCCTGCTTACCATCGTAGTATTATTTATACTACAACTGTTCCTCCATGTATTTTAAGGGTGTAAATAATAAAGGATGTGAGGTAAGAACCTTTCGCAGTTCCTCTGGTCGCTATTGATTTCCCCCATTTTACGCCAGATATTTCGATATTAGGGTTCTTTTTTAGAAAACCATAGAAACAGATTGAACTTTACCTCGGATCTAAGCCACGCCTCCCACAGCTCCTTGACCGATATGTGCATGTCATCGTTGTGATGGAACGCCCTCTGGCGTTTCTCATAACCGCTGTCATACTGCAACTCTTCGCGGAGGAACTGTAATGAAGGAGGAAGGAAAATATTTAACAAGGTTTGACAAATTACTGCTATAGCCTTATGTTACCCATATTACAGGCTAGATGCTTAGTATGGGCTCATGGGCTGAGAGCCATCTGCTTTCACCAATAATTGTACAGTGAAACTGTGAAGGCCACACAATGGGGCCAACGTAGTGTAGTCAGAGCACTTGTCACTTTATAATACATAGGTTAGGTTTTATGTTTGCATGCCTGCGAGCAGGCTAAACACACTGGGCCTATGTTATACAATACCACCGAAACATGTACTGTGTTTTCGCAAATAAAAGCTTTTGACTTTTTGACATAATAAGTAATATTACGTACCGAAACTTATATTAGAGGACTATCTCTTTGTCCACTCATCTCTGATCAAAACTCTTGTTCAAACGCAAGGAGCCACTAACACTTATGTTAACAAAAGATAAAATCTTTTAAACACTAGCATAACATTGTTTTATGAAAGATTAAGATAGCCTGCGCTGAATGAAAACAATAACATGTTTAACCATAAAAATGTGACTTTAAAAGCAAAATCTTACTGCTGTTGTAAAATTAAGGCACCAAACAGAACATCAAAGCGATATATTAAAGTTTTGTAAGATCTACGTTAGGGTTGCACACTCTAATGCAAAATTGCTTTATTCACTTTGCATACAAGGTTTGAGAAAATCTAATATCTATACGTGAAATACAAATGTTACTGATTATTTTGTGTTTCATAGCAATTAATTAATTTATAAAGGCTGCCATAGCTATGTTACCCATATTACAGGCTAGATGCTTAGTATAGGGCTAGTATGCTGGTATGTACCATAATCAGATTTGTTTAACCAAGCGGGCTCAATGCCGATTGGTGGACGTTATAACGAGCCCCCCAAAGCACGGATTATTATTTCTTTTCATACAATCATGTGATGAATCACATGATGCAATAATATAAACAAACGGGGGAAAATTGCACATAGTTACTTTCCCTGTGTGGTCTTTTTTATAGGATTCGGACCTAACACTCCCAGATCACAGATCTCTTGAGTCTTTATTGAAATTGTTTAGTTTATTAGCGTTCAGACCACTAGACATGATGCTGAAACTGGCAGAAAAAATGCTTGGTCTCAAAAAATGTTGTTTTCAATAGAAAATGTTCAAAAATATTGATAATTACGTTGTAGTCAAAAGTTTAAAAGAAATAGTCTTTTTTAAGCCAAGTCTTTTTTCGTCTTTGGGGACGGAAACCCAGAACGGGACGGCGTTTTTCCTACTTGTAATTTTCTGCCAGTTTCAGCCTCATCCACCAGACAACTGAGGTAGGTCAATGATATTCTGTATATATGTAAAGGTAGATACGCCACCCGTGCCTCAAAAACGAACCGCCAAAGAGTAGTCCAGTTGTAGCCTCTTTGTTTAGTGCTGTCGCTGCATTCGAAACACTTTATTCGATTGTTTCGTGAGTATATCGCGAATCTATACTTTTTACATCAATGAGGCAGGTATTAAAAATGATAAATACTAACGTCATCACTCTCGCTGAGGTCCACGTTGCCGTTGGCGTCGTCGTCCAACTGGCGGTGCAGCTGCGTGATGGCCTCCAGGCCGGCCCTGTCTCCCAGACAGTTTGGCTCATTGTGGCACGCCTCCTGCAATACTGGAACAAATGGGTTCTTTTAATTTTTGCAGTGCCATATAGCCGTAATATAAGAGAGTAGGGTAGTGCATCCTAGTACCTTCCAGGTACAAGTACAAGTGCATAACAAAAAGATACAACATTTTAAAAAAGGTACCTTTTTTGTAAATGTCTCGAGAATTACAGAGACTCGGTACAGAATGCCAGATCAGGCTGGCATTCTGTACCGAGTCTCCGTAATTCTGTACCGAGTCTTCTGTACTGACTGGTCTCTCTTTTCAACCTTTTGCAGTCCACTGCCGAACATAGGCCTCCCCCATTTTGCGCCCAGTACCTACTCCGCGTTCATCATCTGCCGGTCCACGACTGACGCGGTTTCCACTACAGAATTCGTCTGCTCTCTCTCGTCCAACGGCCATCGGTTTTGCAACATAACGGCAACGGGCATTTGGTTAAATGCCGTTGTAACATATCTACGAATTCTATTACAGGGTTCCCAGACCACATATATGAATAGAAATAATGATAGATATCCCAGACCAATGTATCAAACTATTTAGAATAATCCATTTCTTTTTTATGTCATTTGAAAATAGTCAAATTTGGCCTCAATTCTTGAACTAATTTCTTTATCTTTTAGGAGTTACCCCTGAGTTTTCCAGGAGACTGTCATATATATATTGTTGAAGCTATGTATTTATTGATAGGGCGCAAACGTGAATTATATAGCGGGAAATTATTTCCTTTACCACTGTTTGCTTGCTTATCTTTCATGCATGAATTCTACGAATAGAATGATTTCCCTTATTTTAACTGTATGAAAACTTATTCCTTGAACTTCACCTTTTGGTTAACCATCAATCTTAAACTGCATATTTAATAACATTTATTGAAGTGTCAGTACAGTATTGTTACACTAATTTAAAAAGCACCTATTTCCGTTCGTTTACAGACATAATATAACAAAGGAGATTTTCAAATTGCTAAAATGTCTCTAAATAACTCCCTGGAGATAACGCCATTAAAAGTGCAAAGAACTGTCGCGCTAAGGTCGTACTTTAAACGAAAATAGATTCGGAAAATAAACATTGACAAATTAAATATTGAAGTATATATGTTTCAATGAGTAGCAGATAATTGGACCAATTGCGTTTATCCGACGCTCTTACGGTAAAAGAGAACATCGTGAGGAATCCTGCGCACGCCTGCGAAGATCAAAGGTTGTGCGTGAAGTCAGCCAATCCGCACTGGGCCCGCGTGGACTACTAAGGCCTATACATCCTATACTATGCCCCTTGGTGGGGTCGTATACGACCTGATGATCTTATCAACAGTTTATCAACAATTAACAGCTGATCTTTCTAGTTCATTGACTTCTCCCATTCTCTAGGAACGGGGAAGGGAGCATTTTGGGGATCTACATTATCACTAATGTGTTTCGGATCGCTTAAACTAAGTTTGAACGTCAGAAAGATGCGTCATGGGCAGTTAGCTTAGGTCCCTTACCATATAAAGGGTGGAAAAATTTTATATGCCAAATATTTATTAAAATAAAAATGTATCTGATTTATCAAAAATAATATCAATCCGGTCTTCCAGTGAATTGATCTAGATCAATCATCTATAAAACTTAATGGGAAATTAATTTGTTTTTGTTGTACACTCCTATACTCAGTATTGGTATTTAGGTCAATCGTTTACTCGTAATTATTTAGAATTAAGATCAAAAATAGAAACAAATAGATAAAGTAAGCAAAAATATACATTTAATTTTATTTAAGTAAGTTAAAAAAACTTAAACTGATAAATGAAACGTCACATGACAAATGCAGTGTTAAAGATTGGGTTGTCAGGTCGCCATACCTGAATTGCAGGTTATAACATTTGGTTAAAAAACCTGTACAGAATACAGTAAATCTATCAGCATTTTTAACATTATTTTTTCGTTTTTTCTACCATTGCTTGCCTTTTTAAGAAATTAATATCAGCAGCTCATTATAACGTCTCCACCGATGGGCACGAGCCTACCCGTATAGGGTGTATAACTCTTTGTGCGGATTGACCGACTTTACGCACAACCTATGAATTTCTTCGTACGATGTTTTCCTTCACCGTAA
The DNA here is from genome assembly GCA_019425675.1 of Leucinodes orbonalis. NCBI lineage: Eukaryota > Metazoa > Arthropoda > Insecta > Lepidoptera > Crambidae > Leucinodes > Leucinodes orbonalis. The sequence continues at coordinate 24,811 of PQWD01008895.1, read as the reverse complement.
GAGCGTTGGTTAAACGTAAATAATTAAGCAAAATCCGAAAAGACATTGGTGCGCGGCGGGATTTCAACCTGCACCCTCCAGGTCAGAAGGTAACAGACACCAATGAGCCACCGACGCTGACAAAAAATTACACGTTTGAAAAGGCAAACAGATAGTCGGGCACTACAAATTTTGGCAGGCAATCAAAATGCCTATATCCGGCATTATCCGTACGCCTGGCAACCAGTTGAAGGAACCAAAAACTGCGCCCAATTCCACAAATGTACCTGACTACGACAACTTTACGACACTTTACAATCCAACTAGTTCGGTATTCCGGTACACTTCATGTTAAAAATGGTTATTGTATTGTAGAAAGAATTGTCTAATGTTGTTACTATAGAACAGAACGAATGACTACATAATTACATTTACTATTGTGAGTTTGACATAATAATGATTATATTAGAGCATTTTAAAATTAGCGTAATTGGGATCTTGTTATATAAACATCCGTCAACCCTGCACTGGGCGTATCGTTTATATAGAAAAGTCACTAATGGCCAGTAGTATGACTAAAAGTGTATATTAATTGATAATCCGACAAGTAAAAGGAAGCTCATTGTGGCGATTATTAGAACAGGAAAAGCAGAAGGCCAGCGCTTCCGCGACTGATCTCCAACATCTATGCCAGGGCTTCAATAAATATAATATATAAACTTCAATACCTGTTATTTATGTATAAAAAAGAGAAAATCAAATTTAATTTTAACAGATTTAGGCCCGTATTCTAGAACGAGACTCAAGCATGTTTCACAGAACGATATCTGGCTCTGTTATTTCATTGAGTCTGGCGATCAGGTCAATGGGTTAATATTGCTTTTTTTTCGTTACGAAATGAAACGGGCCAGTCAAGACGCTCACCTGATAGTAAATGATACGCCTGACTATGACAAAGCGGCACTGAAGAGAACCAACAACTGATGGAGAGTTATTAATCTCCGTCAACGCCGCACTGCGCCCGACACCAGAGACAACAGATTAGGTCTCTTATACGCGGTAACTTCATTGGCTACAGTGCCCTCATACCGAAACACAAAAGTGCATATCACTCCTGTTTCACGGAACGATATCTGGCACTGATGTCCCATTGTATCAGGATTCCTGGCGGTCAATGGATTTATATTGCTTTCCTTAAGACAGAAATACTATGTTTTAAAGACTTTCATATTTTGATTTCATATTATTGAATATTTTATACCTATTGCATTATATACTTACTTGTTGATAGAGGAGTGACATTCTGCGAAAGGGACGTTTTGCGAAAGGGGCATTCTGCGAAAGGGACATTTTGCGACCAGGGGACATTTAGCGCCCAGGGTACATTTTGCGAAGGAACCAATCTATTTTTTGGGCTTTGGCGGTCAAAGAATTCAACCCTAAAAATGTCGTCAGACACACAGCGCCACCAAGTCCTGTAATATGGGTGCCAAAAAACAGATAAACATACTTACATAGGTACATTATTTTTATAAATACAATAAAACAGATCATTATGTAAATTAAACATTGTGCAGTTAGTAACTGTTAAACCGCAGATAAACAAACGTGACCTTCGCTATAAGTACATTGGCGATGCCTTATCAAGAGTAGCTCGGTTTGTTTGTGCAAACTTTTGGTGCGTATGTTAATTCAGATTAACTTCTTTCGCGGTTGTAGAGATTGAAGATAAACAAAACATATGCGACTGGTAGTCAGGCTAAACTATGACTGAGGGCACTTCCATTTAGTCTGGATTCCTGGTTGTGAAAGGGTAAAACATTGAGACAATGTCGGAGGGCTTACCGAATAGTTACCAACCCGAAGAGTTATCGCGAAAAGACAATTGAAAATCTATTGTTTGTGAGAATAGAACAATTATATATTTATATATTATATATACTAAGAGCGTTGGTGGCTCAGTGGTGTGGACTGTCGCCTTCCTACCGGGAGGGCTGTGGTTCAAATCCCGACACGTACCAATGTATTTTCGAATTTCGAAAATATATGTACGTTATCCGACGCTCATACGGTGAAGGAAAACATCGTGAGGAAACCTTCATGCACGCCTGCGAAGAGATTCGAAGGTTGTGTGTGAAGTCGTCCCAATCCGCACTGGGTCCGCGTGGACGACTAAGGCCTAATCACCCTATACGGGTAGGCTCGTGACCCTCGGTGGGACGTTTAATGAGATGATGATGATATATATACTGCCAGTCAGAAATAAGAGTGGCAGGGTTACAGCCTGAACCCTTTCAAATATTAAAGGACTACTCGTATAACACTCGATGAACTGTGTCCGAGTTTTACACACGATATTATGACAGACGCAATCAAGCATACAACTCTACTGGTTAAATGTAAAGCAGACATTGTACCTGTTAAAAAAAGGACCATTGTGAGGTAACTATGTAAAGTCACAGTATCCAGTAGTTGACACAACGTAACCAAAACTTTACTGTCATTCTAATGATGACAGTTAATCGTTAATTTATCGATGGAACATGCAAAATAACCAAAACAATTTGAGACCATTTTCCTGATAACGTAACAACTAGTCTCTTTTACATAAGAATAAAGTCATTACTTAGAGATTGGACATGGATAAGTGACGCCATATTCAGAATAGATAAATTCGTGTCACTGGCACGGGTTTTATTATTGTTTTAACTGTCGCATGTAGCAAGTTTTTAATTTCTTGAAGATCTTTTTCATTATGAAGATCATTGGGTAACAATTTTTTTCTGGGTATGACTCTCATTATTGATATTTTCAAATGTCTTATCAATACTTGTAATTTATTTATGTTTCACAAGCAAAATTATTAAAACGTCTCTGTCTTTAAATGTAATGATTTGGTCTGTGCACACTCAACTGCTGCGATTCAGGATCATAGAGCTTAATACTGGAGTTGAAGTATCCATATAAAAGAAAACACCAAACAGATTTTAAGAACAAGTATACGAATAAGTTTTTACTATTATCTATTATTATATTAAGTTATAATTTTATTGTAAGGTATTTAGTTTGAGTTAGTGTTATAGTGTTTTTTTATTGTAATTTGTTAAGTTTCTATGGAATAAAGTTTAATATGTCATACATAGATGTCGTAAATGACAATTTAACTTTATTTCCTCGATTTTATTTCCGAATAAAAAAATACATTACAATTACCAGTTAATGTCTTATCAGTATGCTGCGGCAAAGATGTCATTGCTGTAGCAATCAAACTACTATACAGTAGCGTGCACACGGATCATGAGTAGGGTATGCAGAGTGAGTGACATTTATCGCAAAAAATATATAATTAAAATGTTGCCAAATTAAGTGCTGTTTATTGGAGCAGATCGCCTATGGTTTGAAAATGGACTAATAAGTGGGAATCATTTAATATGTTGGTGATTTTCTGGGTTGTCTGGACGCACTGGGTATGCACCGCTTATTTGCATATATGGAGTGCACGCCACTGCTACAATACGATTGTAAACAGCATCCAATAAAAATGGACGCCAGACGCTTGACCTCACAATTGATCGAAACAATCCTCCACAGTTGATTCACGTGGAGAGCTTGCCAATGCAACAGACGCGGATGTTTGCAGGGCTTTCAATTATCATCGAAAGTAAGATAAAGATTCGCGATGTGGGCACTGTAGCTAGTACAATTACCGGGTATAAGAGACCTAACTGTTCCGCGTGACGGGCGCAGTGTGGCATTGATGGAGAATAATAACTATCAGTTGTTGGTCTCAATCAATCACAGTCAGGCGTATCGCCATCAGGTGCGCGTGAGCAAAACACCCTGGTTCAGAAATTGTTAGAAAGATAGAAAAATAATTTATTGACCGTACATCAAACAAATTATACAAAAAAGTAGTACGCAACAGAGAAAAATAAAAGAGCAACAATTTTAAACTATACAAACACAGAACGATAAGAAAAAGACGAAATGATACGGTCAAAAGGTCCCGCCTCAGCATAAGCTGTTAGCAGGTCACCACAACTTTTTGTTTCGGCGTTACGCACCAATGGCTGAAGGGGTCGCGTTAGACCCGAAAATGTGGGATTCATTACATTCTTTATCAAACACTTTAAAAATATTCTATGCAAAACACAGAATAAAACAGATTCGTAAGAACATTATATCACACCGTAACAGATGCGCAACATCTGCACTTTGTGATCGTTATTCTGAATAGCAGTTACATCATTCAAGAAAAAAATACAATACGCCATCTTATATTTCTAATCTGTTTGATTTAATTGATACAGCATTTTATGAGATTATGACCTTCACAAACCTTTAGAATCTTTTATAAGCTACTTTAAAAAATTAATTGTATTTTTGAGCTATGATACAAAAAAGGTCATAATATTATAATGCTAAGTCACGCTATTTATTTATAAGCCTGCATATGGCGTTACCTGAAATACATAGAATAAGGCTCTAGTAACAAGTCAATTGCCAATTATAAAACCAGCCCATAAACGCCTATATTTATTTAGCTATTAATATTATGGATAAAATTATGTATAGATAAAGGGCAAACTTGCCTTCAAGACACGTAGTGCATCAAAAGATCTGAATGAAAAAGAAGTTGAAGAATTGGTATGTTCGCTGCAAAAAATGCCTAAGGATTTTTCTGAACACATCTTAAATGCCTAACGGGAAAATAGCGGCACATTAATAATGAATTCGCAGGAACAGGAGCAAGGTGGTACTAGCGGGATCGCAACTCCAGAATTAAAACTAAACCTTTCTGTTTTATAATACATTTACTACCTGCTAAACTTTTCAACAACCAAAAACAGAATCATAATTTATACGTACACAAAACAAAACATAAACAAATGAAGACCAATTACAATATGAGCTTCGAGTCCACGCGATATAAGAATTCCAATTGCTCAATCATCTTGTAATATATGTACTAAATAACACTACGCGAGACGGTCTCGTACAGGCGTCAAATTGTTAACTCCCCCCCTCTATTAAGATCAATTGGTGTACAGTGGGATGACGCAAAGCATTCGACGTCCGTCGGCAAACATTTCATTGAAAGCAATACGGATTTAAGTTGTTTAGACACGCTCACAGCTAAAAATCTTAAAGTGCTGTCATAACACTTGTAATTACTATTCTTTGCGTTAGAGAGGGGAACGACTGTCGTTTTTTAAGTACGTAGGCTTTGAAAAGTCTTAAATATGAAAGAATCTGCTAATCTTAAAGCGCTTGATAAAAAATATTTTAAACAATTAACTAAGCATTGATGCTCTAACTGTAAACGATGCTAGCAATCTTGAGCAGATAACCAATGATTTCTTATTCAAATACGGAAACTAGCAATGTAAAGATTACTTTTTCTGGCATCAAAGTAAACATGAGTTCATGACAAAGATGTTAATCTCTCAAAAATCTTTGTAGCAGAACTGACGAGCGTTGGAGCAGACGGGTTCTGGAGAGGACACCGTCTTGGCGAGAGTAGGATGCCCTCCGGTCCGATGGAACGACGAAAAACGAAAGGTCGCTGGTGGGCGCTGAATGAGGAAAGCGGAAAACCGGAATATCTGGCGCTCAATGTTGGAGACTTATGAGCAGTGGATTGCGATAGGTTGAAGAAAGATACGAAAGTGTTATCTAGATCGCTATTAACTGCCAAATTTCCAGAGACAATGGAAATTTCTATTGCTTTTTTTGGATATATCCATCAGCGGCGGTTTAAGTGTTAATCATCGGATGTAATATTTTTTTCACTTTATTATTATTCAACCTTTAATGACATGTCCTAGAAAGCATACATTGTAAATATGCTTTATAACATTTAATTTCAAGTCTCAGCCAGTCATATTAGAAGCGGTTATTTCCTCATGTCTATTTATAACCATATTTGCTGTTATTGTTAAGCCTCGATTTATTTATGCGAACTACAGCATCGGCTCCTATTAGCAGGTTGTGTAATGACCGATTGTTACTTGTGTGGCCGTTTAATATCGTCTTGAGATACGTTTCTGTTCGAATTGACGTCACCTTATCAGTTTGTATGGGGCTTCTAAGGAGTTTGCAAATTGGGTACTTTAATAATTTTATTTAGTTTATGTTTTTCTTAGTTTTAGCTATCAATACGCTTTGAAGGAGCAGCAGACAACCTACCCTATAGGTGATAAGTGGCGATTGTCGGCACTGCTGGACTTCCACCTGCATCTGATCACTGTGGATACAGTGATATCAGTATATGTATAACTGGAGTCATTCCTATTGTTTTCCTCACCTTTAAGTGTGGAACATAACCGTGCATAATACCCAAAGCAAAGCATTCAGGGAACAATAAATTACAATGGGGCACCCATGCAGACATGCATGACATAGATATTTGTTAAACAAATAGGTCCTTATCTATCATTATGATTCATAAATCGCGTACAAATAAAGCTATAAATTGACACTTAATTTTCCTAATAATAAAACGGAACATCACATGCAATAGAAAAACCAGCAACCTTGAACCAATGGACCATTAGCGTCGGCCGCGTACAAAATCAAAGCTAACGTTTGTCTAGCAAACAGCCAACTACATGGCTGAATTCACCGGCCAAAAAAGTACATTGTTGCCAGCCCACTTCCAGGAAAACGATTCTAATAATGGCAGATGCACGCGGAATTTTTATCATGTTTTTATAGCTCGTAACGTTGTTAGGCTTTGGCTCGCTAAGTAAGCACGTCTGTGAACCATAGGTTCCTCTTTTTCCTAATTGGATATGGAAACTTGAACAAAAGCATCTGTTGTATCACGGTTATGAATTATCCATATCGCTAATATAAATCTGTCAATGGATGGAATGGAATACATCACATCATGTAATATTCAAATGAATTATTTATCAGAAATCAACATGAACCATTTCTATTCTACAAGGTTAAATTAATATAATTGTATAATATAAGGTATTTAATTCTTTAATTAGATGCGAATTTAAACACTATAATTGTTCACTCCTTTTGATAAAGGTCGAGAAAAAATAAATACACAAAAGTATTCTGACTAAACATTATAACGTCACAAGCTAGCAACTGCCCTTTTGGAATATACGTTTCATCGAAACGTTTCGAAACATGTATATCTGCAATTTTCAAGCAAGTAATTATTTATAAACCAAAGGCAATTCATACACTTTCAGTCATACACTTCTTATAGAAAGAAATCTTAGACAAAAAGTTATATTTATTATCATCACGTTGCTACAACACTTATGCCAAGGAATTAATCAAGCAATCGGAGTGTCGCGCCAAGAACTGTTTACATTTATGACAAATAGTCAACAATATAGAGATTTTCAGGAACTTCCTTGATACGTGAACTAATCATCATGTTACAAGGTAGATAGATTATGCAAACTGCAAAGGCATGGTCCGAATTAAAAATCTAATAAATTGTCACATTACGAAAACGAATTGTCCCAAAAATGGTTTTCGTTTATAACTTTTGATTGCTTCGTGAGATTCGTATAGAATTTTTGAACATATTCTATTGAAATATTTTTTCGGGACCAAGTCTTTATTCGTTCGTCCCTGGCCATGGATAATATTTTGCTAGAATTTCTATGCCCGTTTCTGTCTTATTTAATCTGCTGCCGGTCTATCTGTCACCAGGCTGTAACATTTAAACCTGACTTTTGAAAAATTTCACCAACGATAATTTATTATTGCCGACTGCGGTTATTATTATGTTTTGCTTCAATGGTCTCACCAGAAGTAACACACATGAATAAAGTGCAGTTATCAATTTTCTTAATATAAAATTTTCAGATAATTCAAAACAAAAATAATCCTCAAGCAATTCAGGTCTTTTTTTTTTAACTGTCCACTGACTGTTGCGTCAGGTCGCCTTTACTGTTTCACCGGACTATTGTTGAGCGCATGAGGCTCTCAGCCACAATAGGTACTACCACCTACTTGGAAAACGAGGACAAGGAACTTTTGAACGGGGACTAGGATATGTGGTCTTAAAACACACTAATACCCATGTCTGTTGAAGTAACAAGTTTTTTTATAATGTCTCGATTCGCCACAGTTTGCGATTAAGAATATCCAATAGCTACTGCCTCCTAGGGACCTATATTATAAAAAAAACCTAATGTAACATCTAGTACTTTGAAAGTGAGTTGAACATAACTGTCAATATATGACCGACAGGTAATACAGTATCAAGTATTCCACCAATAAAACACGTACAAACATCACTGAGAGGCTTCACGTGTATTAGATTTCGTAACTGACCTAAAAGTGGCTTTTTTGTCACGCCTAAGCCCTTTCATATCACGCGTGTCGCAAAGAGCACTACCAATCAGGATCTATAATAAGACCGAAACGTGTCGCTCGTGCCCGCTTTACTGTCAATGATAGCCGGCTATTTTGATGACTCACGAGTTGTGTCTAAGGCGAAATCATTATTGTTTGGCATGCGTTGAAACTTTAAGATTTTTTACGTAGGACGGATCGTAATGATTGGTGATTCTTATCGGCTGCTTTCATGTTTCGACTTCACCTTGACCTAAATGATGATTGATCTTTTCGAATAATTTGGGTAAAGATTTGCTTAAAATTGCTATATCACTACTTTTTTTCGCGTTAACTTGATTCTCAGAAGTAAAATTTTTAATAGAAAACTTAGCCTAGTGTTATGAAATAGATATTTCGTATATTAACTTATGCATCAAAAATATAAATTTTTAAACTAGATGTCTTATTATAGCGTTTCAGTATTTAAAACCCTTGAATGAAAGTAATCCAATTATCTAGAAAAAAAAATTTAAACGTCTAGACTGATAAATATCGCACATAAAGGCTATAATAGATAAAATGAGTAACTACTATCTGTTGTCATGTGAAATAATACATGACATACTAATCAGGTTACTAACATAGCATTGGTTATCAGAGAAAACAACTATAAAAACTCGGTAAGTTTTCATATGATTGCCGGCCCATGCGTGTTATATGAGATAAACAACGTGTAAGGCGGGCTATTATTATTATCCCCTCGCCGAGGAAAAGTCAATGAATGCGGGTCGTAAATCTTGAGAACGTAACATGAAAACTAAAAATCACAAAAAAAAAACTCAATAACTTTACAACCAGGGTAAGTAAATCTTACTTCATCCATTTTGCTTTAAACAGATGTTTGGTACCACTAAATTACATTATTCAAAATAAGAAATTGCAACAACGCCGCTATTAGTACAGGTTCAATAAAGCAAAGCATGCTCATGGTGCTTGCAATAATAAATGCTAATTGACTTCAGCACTAAAAAGGAAAATGTCCAAACTCTCTCGACATAGCCTTTTAGTATCTAAACTTCCAATTCCAAAATTGCCTACATTCTACATTCTTATTAAAATCTTCTAAGATTCTTATTAGAATGTGATGAAATGATTTACTATGCCATTTTATGGGGGATAAACAGCTTATTTATATTTCTATCATCTGTAACACTTCATACTATACACAAATACCTATTATTTGATGTAAGTAAAAACTGATTTATATTCAGCTATAAATATGATAAAGCTATGTAGGCTCATGTTCATTTTCGTGGCGTCCACGCCCGCTTTTCCTTTGACACGACTTGACTGGCCAAATACGAATGGACATTTTGACAAAGAGAAAAAAGACATTGAGACAATTGACGAGACTGAATGAATTGAAGACAAAACCAAGAGGTGAAATAGATGGTACGACGGAAGGAATAAGCTTTTATACAGCTTTTTTTTTAATTCAACCATTTTTCGTCTTTTCAATCATTTCACAGGCTATTGCGGCACACTGCAGGGCACAGGCCTTACTACATAGCTAAGGGAAAATTGGGCCGTTACCTACCACACAGGCCCAATGCGGATTGGTGGTAGTTATAAACTACCGTTCTAACTTAAGATTATAGCCGGGAGTAAGATTGCAATGTGCTAACCAAACTAGGAAAAATCTTACAAAGAGATGTTTTCAAACATCCGAAAGCTGTGCCCACTACATCACAGAGGCCTTTAAATTTTCAGCGGGTTACATATGCGAATTCCACAAATATTGGGATCATTGAGGAATTTCATTTAAAATTTATTTTATTTACAAGTACTCAAATTGATGGTTATAATAAAGGATTTTTTTTGCTTCTAAGAATCCTTTGAGATACAAAGTTATAAGGGTGACTAAATTTCTGGTAAACAAAGGTTTATATTTGTTTCACATATTTTGTTTTATTTTATGACAAAATTACTCCCATCACCCAGTCATTTGGGGCAGCAGTTGTTTCTAACAGCCACTATTGATTTGGATTACTTTTAATAATGATGTCCAGATAATATATTACAACATAATAATGATGCTTAAAAAATTTTTTTAAACAATGAAGTTCAGTGATAGTTTGATTAGTTTCTCAGATGTAGCTTTGTTGCTTTAAAATCTATATTCCAAATTTTAAATACAACAATACAAAGTACAGTCAATGCTGGTACCATCTACAGATGGTTATCAGGCTTATATAAAAATGACTATTTGTACCTAACCTTTAAAAAATCTTGACACCATATCAGTATTCTTCCTTTATTTATACATTAACATTACATTATAAACATGTAGTATTTGAGACCATTTATATCATCATTATCATGACAGCCTAATATGTGTATTGATGAACATGCCCCTATAATTACGAGTATTTTCCCCCCGCCAATGAAACCAGGTTGTTGGTTCATCTGGTTGGGGGTTGCTATTATCTATTATACATCTAGTAAGCTAATATTCATAACATTAAAAACTTTAAATTTGCCACAGAATTTTCCCATCTGAATCTTACTATAAACCATTTATTTAAATAATATTATAATTAGAGATACATTTTTATTATTGATTTGCTTTTGAATAATTCTAAACACTAACCTATAAAATCCACAGTATGTCAAAATATTCACTAATTATGGGATCCAGACCATAACCACCCACAGAATCATCATTGCAGCCTAAAATGTCTACTGCTGGCCCAAGGACTTTCCTGATCATTTCCAACCGGATCAATCCCTAGCAGTTGACACTGATCTGCAACTTTCTGCCACCTTAACTTGGTCATATGGCCATCTGTGTGGTCCCCAACCAGATGCACTCTCATAATGAATTTATTCAACCCTTATATTTAATATTTGGCACCGTACCATAAGCAGATAAGGTTGGCTCAATATTAATCTTTGGACCTCTTACATTCCTGTATTATCGTGATGGTCTGCAATAAACAATTTGTAGAAGACAAGTAACACTACAAACAATAAAAAGAAATATATTTTTTAAGCCATAATTTATCTTTAAATAAATTAAAAACCTACTTATGAAATAATAAAATCTTATCATTGGCTGTGCAAATGTATCTACTTAAGGTCTTTGCCCTTTTTTGCATACACTGTAATAGTGTTGATATAGGTAAATCTGAAAAATATGCTGGCCAGAAGACTTGTAGATTTCCACAAAGGCTAATGGAAATAACGTTAAAGTTGCAAAAGAGCTTGTTAACTGCTGACTGATGCTTCAGTGAAGATTGTAATGGAAAGCGGATGATATACAAAAACACTTATATTTTATTGACCCGTCTGCAATGAAGGTTGCAAACAGGTGTCATCGGAAGTATGTACAGAATATCAAGTTCAAGACTTACTTTGCTCATTGGAAGCTGTCACAGCAGAGTCGCTCATATAAGAGCCACTTCGCACCACGGACCCCATTGAGGTTCTACCACTGTCCTTAGGGTCTGTCCTTTTCCACATCGTCAGCTTTAACAGATGAGAGCGAATACGCACCAATAAACATAAAACCGATACGCATGTGATCTCTCAATGACATTAAAATGAACCACACAATTTCACACCACTTCTGCTTTGCTGCAATATACACATTATAAAATACAAAGCTTTATTTTTTAAGACTTCATAGCACGATTAATGAAAAAACACAGGCAAAGAATTTTATCACAGTACAAAACCTACACGAATCGAGGTCGAAAAAATTTGACGTAGGTATCTTATGGCAACTTTCAGAAATTATTGTGGTTAAGTGTTGCAAGTCGCAAAAATATTTTAAAAATTTTCATTACATTAATTATTATTAATTTCAAATACAAAATATAGAATAATAATAAAAAATGATTTCAAAGTAGCAGTAGAGAAATAAAATCTCACAATGTGAGCACATATTGTCATGTAACTTGATTAAAGTTTTAAGTCAATTTATTCAGTATACTCATCTGATTCTGAGTTAAAAGTATTCATTTAAGAAAAAATTAGGTGAAATATGTATATTTTATAAATATTGTCTTTACAGTAATTTATTCATAACCTTGGATTTATAACCTTGATCATTATTTAGTGGCAAAAATTTACAAGATACGAACGCGCTCTGTTCGACATATTTACCAAAATATGTCAAATGACCTTGTCAGTTTGTAAACAATACCTTGACTTGATACAAATTTATCTATAATCTTACTTGCACGTTTCGTATTCCTATAAGTATTCCAAATAATTGCTTTTTATAAGGTGTTCATAAGGAAAAAACTATGAATATAGATTTCGAGACGATGGCTGTCCTGGAGGAAGAATCTCAAAATGTAAGTTGAATTACCCCTTTGTTTTGTCAGATTATTATTGGAATCGTATCTGTTTACTGCTATTACAGCGAATTATTCTCATGACAGATTTTTCTACACCCTGTGAAGCCATGATATGATATTATAATTTTCGTTCATTACATCTAGATATTGCTTCGTTTCTCGAATTTCCTGTTATTTTAGTAGTAGATTTTCGATGTGTCTCATTTATTATTGAAGTCGCGTTGCACAACATTCAACATTATTTCATCATGTCTATTGTATTATAGTATTGAATTAATAGATTTTATGTTCATACTTTGTAAAAGTAGTATGAATACATTAGATAACTCGGAATGCTATCATGTGTTCCTAATAAGAACACTGAGTCAAAGATAATATTTTTACAATACGTCCTCAAATATCTTCAAAATATTTTGCTTCATAGAAACCTGTGTCTTGTGTATAATACCAGATTTATCATTGCTTTATCATTATTTTATTCGATTTTTATAAGGACTCATAGTTGTGATCTTTAAGAACAATTGTTCATTTGTTTTTTACCATTTGATTGAATAAACGTTTGAATGATGGGATTTACCCGACCTTTTCAAATTTATTTTTTAAATAGTCAAAGTAGCTATAAGCCTTAAGCATCGAGTACTGTAATAGTACAAGCAAAATGAATTTTGAGTCTCTAAATTTTGCCTTATCATTTTCCATGCACTAATGCCATCTATACATTTTTATAGAATTATCATCATTGGGTATTGTATGTGTGTAATTCGCTATGGACATCAGAGGTGGCGCTGTTAAAGAATTATACATAATTTGCTTTGTGTCGTTGACGTGTGGGTATACCAGATGACAGCTGAGTAACATGGCGCCATGTTCAAACCAAAAGCAACAAAATCGTGCAAAAAAAAAATGTACAGAATTATAAAAAAGTCAATTGTATTTTTAAATTTATTATTGTAATTACGGGTAGACTTAAGGGTTTTTCAAATAATAAAGGTCCCCTTTTTTAAATGTACCTTTGGGAACCATTTTTACCAATTACAATATAAAGTCGTCCTAATAAGTCATTTTAAGTATATAATAGTTTAAAAAGTAAAGATACGGTATGCATATACTCAGAAAACAACTAAAAAAGTGTTCCGAATGCAGTGGCTGGCGGCAGCACACTTGAACACATTTTTAATTTTTATGTAGGTATACCCATTTTTTACAATAGAGGTTCTGGATGAAGGGCACGGATGTGTTCACGAAAATTATTACCATCAATTTTTTATTTACTTAAACATTACATTTTATGTCATGGGCAGTCGGTTTCATTTACCATTAAATGAGCTGTATAGGTACGGGTTTTTGTACATGTTTGTGCTGCAGCGTCGAGTCTTGCGATGGTAGAAAGAAGTTAGCACGCTGATATCAGCATAAAACAAAAAGATCCATAGGGCACTCACCAAACAGTCTATAGAATACTAGGGAGCTCTCCTGAAGTCTGAACACTTCAAATATCTGATCGGGATCACCGACGATTCAGGCAATTTTTCTGGTATATAGCGCAGGACCTGTACAGTGATTCGGATAGCAATGCATGCCAGGAATCGGAAGCATGTTATTGATATACAGGATGAAGAGTATCGGGGTACGCACTAAATCTTATGGAACGATAGCGCTGTAAGTTGTTGTTTTTGAGCAAAATCCGTCGACAACAACATAATTATGCCCCGACTATACATATCGCACCCCTAGATGAAAACTCCGGCAATTCAAAAAAACGTTTTTTTCAGAAATGACTTAAAACTGTTTTCGGAGTATTTACTAAAGATATCGTGTATACTAATAATTATTATGATAGGTAAAGTTCTAAAGCCTTTTTTAATGACCTACTTTTTAATGCTATTGTCACAAAAGTTTAAAAAAAACTATTTTTTTTAGTTAGTTGTTTTCTTTAGGTAATAAGAAATTTTCTTATGTCATATTTAGAATTACTTTACTTTATCTGAAATTAAAATGAGTTATATTACTTTGCACCTTAAAATTATGCGACCTACAGGTGGCGTTAAAAACTCACTAAGTTGAAATTTATAAGCTTTATAACATAGGTAAAACAGATTAAAAATGAAAATAAAACCATTTTGTAATTAAATGAAAGTGGTTGTTTATTTTACATAACAACAAGAATAAAAGAAAAACAAAAAGTCACTATTTTATTTCACTATGTACTAAATAGTACTTACTAGGTAATTATTGTATTTTTTGTAATAACAGTTGCTATTAGAAGTCTTATCTAAGTAACAAGAATATATTTTTTCTATGTAATTAACAACGATATTAAGGAGTATTAATAGAACTTAAATAATCAAAATCAAAATAAACATTTTTGGTCATAACAAAAAACGTTAACTCTATATTAAATTTGTATTCAGCACAAAAGCTCTGAAACTCAACATCTTTATATTTTACTCTATATAATTCTAAGCCAGTCTCGTTTTTGAAGCTAACACTTACAGAATTAACAATAATAGCCTTACTTTCAAATCACAATTAAAATCATTTATAAAGTACTTTCTTACTACTAATAGAGATACGTTTGTTAATTACTGGGATGGTTCTCTAACTGCATTTCTATGAAAGATAAAACACAGCTTCCTATTTCTACCGCACTACGCTTTCCTTCAGTCTCATTCCAAAAGAAACAGTACATTCTTTGCATGTAAATCACTCATTGTAAAATTGAAACAGTTTATTCTAGATTTGTAAAAAAACAACGGTACTTGGCCTTTCGGAACCTGCAGTACGGGTTGTAAATCATACACAACAACTATAGCTTTCTTGTTTGTCCTTTTCCTTCTCACGTCGCGCCATGTCCTTCTCAATCAGATGCAATTCATAGCTTTGTTGCAGTCGTGTCGAATGTTGTACTACATTTAAAACGACATTTTTTCACTGCAAGGTGGTCGCATTTTGCGAGCCGGAATGTCTTTTTTTAGTTTATCCCGGGACATATATGCCGGACTAGAATTTTTAAGAGCCTTGACTACGTTCGCTTTCCATGTTTCCGGTTTCCGCAGTTTTTTCTTACCCTGTAAACAGTACAGTACTTGCGCTAAATGTTCTTCGGTATTATTATTAACAGAATTATTATTGCTCCTTGAGCTTATACTTGAACTGCTGCTGGAACTGCTGTTGGAGCTGCTGCTGGAGCTGCTTGATGAACTCGAACTGGTCGACGAAGATGACAGAGAGCGAGTCGTGAAAGTGGGAGTGCATTAGGAGACTTACAAAAGGAGGAGAAAGTTTTTTTTGGTTTCGGTATAGCTATTTCGTAGTTTGGATCAGCATCCGAGTCGTCAAAATCGCTTCCTTCGCCGCTGTGGATGGGTGATACTGTGTATTTTCGTTTAGGAGCTCGTTGTCGTTCGTCACTTTTAGTTGATTGCTCATCGAGAAACTGCGGCGATGAAACTCCTCAGCAGGTATTTCAGGCCTTCCTTTACTTTTAACCATCTGTATACCAGAGGAGTGACTACTAGCTGATCAGGAATCTGATTTTCTGCATTGACGAGATTCAACATAAGTTGCCCCCGGCCTTTCATTTTCCTAAAATAAAAATAATGACCTTAACATTTAAAAAATCAAGTAAACTCAAGCAAGTAAAAAATCCAAATTATCAACCCATAATGAGTTGCGAAAATTAAAAGCGTATAAAAATCGACTTTAGTTTTGAGATTATAATATAATATTTGATTCACAAGTTGTTTTTTTCATTAAACTGGCGAAAAAAACTAATTTAAAGATTCATTCGAGTAAACCATTGTAAGTCGGAATTCATATTTTCTGTCATGTAAACTAGAGTAAATCAAAATATAATTGAAACAAACGTAACAAAATATCCACAAAACCGCCGCAAATCAAAATGTACAGTTTTATTTATCAACAAAATTTCAGCAAAACTCAATCAACTCGAAATACAATTATGAACTTACCTTATTAATTTCACATAAACTCCTGCAACTCAAAATATGCCACTTTGCAAATGTCTTTCTCTCATGACAACCGGGAGGCAACTAAAAATGGCTGAGTATGATTCGCGCCATCCTGGCTAATGTCATTCAACTAAAGCATAGTTTCACGCCATTTTTGACAACGGTCGAAGTTAGTGTTACCGGAGTTTTAACTCCGTGTAGATATTCATGGCGGATTTTGAAAACGCCAGTAACTCAAAGTAAGTATTTTTTTGAGTTAGTGATGTTTTCATCTAGGGGTGCGATATATAAACTATCGATCTAACTGCTGAATCTGCAGGGATATCATAAGAAGGAAGTTTACGAAAATTCTACTTATACCATATCAAAGGTCTTGGCGATGTCGAGGCTTACTGCAAGGACATAGTTCCTGTCGAGAGGTGCATATACTGATGGCTACAAGATAGCGGAACAGCCGAGATTTAAAACTGGTGCTTTTTAGGTTCACGAAGATTTCTGTGTATCAATCGCTTCGGTTGACGGATGGTCCGTCGTTAGATAGGCCGACCTAAATTATCTCGATTCTTCCGTTATTCAGAAAGTCACGTTAACCCTTTGGTCCCGATTACTATCGTTCAATGATAGTCGTTACGTTAAACACTTACAATCTGGACTGGTTTCGAGTATTTGATTACGTCTCAAACTCCCATAACTATGCTGTGTAGACTGGACAGATCAGTATTGGGATGTTGTATGCTGCGTGTTATGCAGTGGCGTGCACAGATATTATAAGTAGGGACAGTAGGGTATGGAAAGGGGTGATCGCAAAAAAAAGCCAAATTGAGTGCTGTTGATGACAGCATATCGCCCATGGTTCAAATTTGTATAGGAAACGGGCGACTAAGTGGGAATCATTTGTATGGTAATGGTGGGATGCAAGTTAACTCAATAATATGAAATGAAATAATGTATTAAATTTATATGACACTACAAACGACATAATACAAAATACGAATTGTGAGAACGTTTAATTGACTTAAGTCTTTCGTGGAGTTGTTGTTAATATTCGTCTTTGTTATGTTAGGAAACAACCATACCATCAGGCATAACTGCTAGCGCTTGGAATTGGTGAGATCGAGGAATTTATAAACTCTGTCCCTCACAGTCACAGGTATTTATTAGGTGAACTTAAAAAATGCGTTTTCAAACATGATGTCACCGATTTTGTAACTTTTATGAGGGACATAATCAACTGACTCGATAAGATAGATAAAGATAGGACGGTAAACAAACAGACGGGCCGAGCTTCATTTGAAGGGGGCAATGTCCTCATTTTATATGAGTACTTTAAAGGATTGTCCGGTTACGAAGTGTGCAGAATCAGAGGGCTCTGCAAGATACCAGATTGAATATTAGCTTTATTTCAAGATTTCGTTTTTGATAGTGAAAGGTTTTTTCTCAACTAAATACATAAATAATGGTGTTTTTTAGGAAATTATTCCTTTAAACAACTCATTTATACGGTCTATGTACCACAGTTAGTTTTCATCCTCGTTGTGTAAAGTTTTAAAGCTGAGAGTCATCTTCGGCCAACAGCAGTAGTCAATTCGAAAAAAAGCTAGTTTTCACCCGAGTTTCGGTATGATATGGCTACTTGCCAATACTGTTAAGACAAGCTTTAAGTACACTTACTGTAGGTAACCCTTCAATGCGTTAATCACTTTCTCGTTTAGGCCAACGGCGGTATATTAGTAGTCACTTGAAGTTACAGATCAAAGAAAGTCGACAACAAATGTTCATGCACACATATGTTTGTACTGCCGGGGTATCGAACCTGGAACCCTTGGTATAATAGCCGATATCTCAATTATTACTCCAGATGGGTGGTCATGATACCTATTTCTGGTTTTTAAACTGGTATAAGGGTTTGTCTTGGGTGCCGGGCGCAGGGTAGCCGTCCCAGTCCTTTCATAGTGCTTATTGGCGGCTACACACTCTCTTCCTTAGGTAAAATTTCCTACGCACTAACGAGAAACTGGTCACAAGCCAGATATTTGCGGTGTCTATTTCTAGGGATGCCACCTTTTATTTTTGCATTTAAAGTACATTGCTAATAATACGTAAGAAAAAATACACAGTATAAAATAAAGTACATTGCATTTTTCTTTTGCTTTATATTTTAATATTTTTCTTGCATATTGCAGTTTGTTTTAAATTAGTATCTTTAATCGATAAATTTCGTATAAAGAAATATACTTAGGTACGTCTTCAAAAGAAATCAAATTATGCAAAATAAAGTATTTTCGTGTATTTTATATTTCTTATAAAGTTTAGACTACAATTACATTAAATAACGTACAGTACTTCCTATAAAGTGCGGATGGCAACCCTGTCTCCTACGGTCGTCATTATTGAAAATAGATTAAGGCGTCATTGATGACAGATGTACTGTAATATTTGTAATGGAAATGGATGGCCTATGTTTACTGGGCAGGAATATGGTGATGATGATTTTTATTTTAAATTGTTAACCCTTTGACTGTCATCAAACCAGACACAATAGAAATTTCGTTATTTGTCACTCACCGGTGACTGACATGACATAATAATCATACATAAACTCGTTATAACTGACAATTGTCACCGTCCCATATCCGCGGGCCGCAATGTTTCCTTTACATTACTCGCGAAGTTCATCTCGAAGAAGTCCGACTCTGATTCTGGCCGAGTAGTGTACAGAGGCACTTCGTGAACGCACTTCGTGCAACTTCGAGCCCTTTGACTCGGTCCAAAAACCGACACCAAATGGAAGTCGCCTGAGGCGAGGTAAAGTCGGTCGAAGTAAGCCGAAGTGCCGTTCTACACTATCGTATTCGTCTAGCCTCGTGCAACTTCGCGAGTAGTGTAGAGGACGGGTAGAAGGCGGCCTAAGGCCAACAATGCAGCAGAGAAGGCAATAAGCACTTTCTCAGTACCTTAGCCCTTAATAAGATATAGCTCTTCCAATATTTTCATTAGTTTTCAACTGTATGTGCGAGGAATAAGGTTCAAAATGCGGGGTCTATATTCCTATTAAGGGTTACACATGTACAACTATCTCCTAATTGCATGCAAAGCGTGGAGATTATAGCCAAACACCATAGTAAAGTAGGCCCTAAGACCAGCTGTGGACTGTCACGGGCAGTTAGAGTATAAGTTCTACCGACTTCTCATTCGTAAACACGGAGTTAAACATGCCGTAGACATGTCTCTTAATTGAAGTCTCGTAGCTTTACATGAACCGACGATTTGCGAAAGGTCGCTGGTGGATGCTGGATGAGAAAAGCGGAGGACCGGGATATCTGGCGCAAAATGGGTGAGACCTATGTCCAGCAGTGGATTGCGATAGGTTGAAGGTTGAATCGGCTGCTTGTCCAAGCCTGCCAAGTTACATTCCTGTAAAAGTATTAAAGTACATCTTTTGGTGCCTAACAATATGCTACGGTGTTATTAAAACAATAAAATAAAATCCTTAACAAATTTATGCGTAATCAGACTAAATACAGTTGATATTATGTGTTGATATCACACCTTCGATTACAATGCCAGGAAATAAGCATAGATAACAGAACTCTCTAAATGCACTCGCGCAGTGTTCTGATATACTCGAAAATAATGATAAGGCACATAACATATAGGTTTAACGATCTAGTGCGGTGGGATTGATTTCATAAATATAGAATGGGATGGGATATTCATAATAAAGTGACACAACAGGCTTTTATTTTTTATAACCTGATCCTGACAGGTAGAGCGTGACCCCATTAACTGTTTGAACGCCCGGAATCCAGACACAATAGAGAATCCTTGTTTCTGACGCCTTTAGGTATCTATGTATTTTATCAATCATAGTGTTCCCCTTCATCGTAAAAGTTTTTATATGAACTTTAATTTTGTGTTCAACAAATGTAAAGAAGGAGTACCTTCTTTCTACAGTCTAAAAATATAGATTTGAAAAAAAAAACTGAGAACGCTTTAGTCATTTACTCAATACTCGTCTAGTGGTCATCTACCTTTTTTCAGTAGTGTCTTTTTACATAGCTGTGATGAGTCGCAGCTGCCATAGACCTTTTTAGTAGTAGCATACGTTTTCAGCTATTTTTACTTTGTCATTCAATTATTGGACGCCTTGAGTTTCGGCTTCGATTTATTGTATTTCAAGAGCAAAATCTTGCTAGCCCGCATACGGTCGTTTTTTGTATGTTTTGGCTAAATTATTTAAATGATCTTCCCGAAACAATAAATTAGCACCCGTATTTGACCTTCGTGCTAATAGATCTAGATATTAAATTAGTGAGATGGATTGATTTCTGTGCACGCCTACGAAGAGATTCAAAGGATTTGCGTGAAGTCGACCAATCAGCACTGCGCCAGCGTGGACGCCTAAGCCCTACACACCCTTTACTACTACAGCTGAGATAATTATGTATAACTTAATTCATATCGTTACATCGAATTAGAAACAACATTGTACTGCCTTGTAACCTTGGGTCGTAACCCTCTATTAGGGCCCGACACGGATAAAGTTACCATAAAGCACAGTAAGATTCGCGATATTTGGTGATCCAACATATGACCAGCCAAATAGTTGCTTGACTATCGTTGTTGTCACTCCTTCGAACCTTGTTAGTCGGAATTAACAAAATCGATGCACTCATTTTTGATTTTTAGCGATATAAATGAACAGCAAGGATTTTTATTTTATTTCGAACTATGTATGTACTGAGGAGCGCTCCAATTAACTATTGAATGAAGAATTTGAGCTTGTATTGCTATGAAAACTCACGAGTCATGGTCAAGTAAAGAGTTAAAGCCGTTGTGACTCAGATTTTTTATCGCATGCGATGTACCTTTCGTCTGCCCTTGTATGAACACGCAGCATGCGTCTGCGCATAAAGTTTAAGGGAATCGCAATACCAACTGCGCAGTAAGAATTTGTTGTATTCCAACAATGTACGCGTTTTATATGTATTTTCAATTTTAACATGGACATTTCCTGGATTTGGTTTAAAGTAAACATTGTTTTTCCTGAGTGGTCGTGATCTTCCTTCAGATTATGTTCATCTGTGTGGGCTATAATCTCACCTGTTTCTCCCTCTATAAAATAACCTTTTGGTGTAGCTGCTTTTCGGGTTTAATACAATTCTGGATATAGTAGAGGCTGTAGACCATTGATATATTTACATCAATGCTGTAGGCACATGTAGTCTCTTTTTCGGGGCCACTCCATATAATAAGCGACAGTTTTTCTCACCGCTTACCACGAGATGGGCTGCCTGTTTGTTGAATTATTTTATTACCTACTTACCTTTAAAGCCTTCCGATGTAGAGGGTGCAGGCTTAAATCCCGCCACGTAGATACTAATGTACTTCCCGATTTTCGAAATTCTACGTACGTTTATCCGACGCTCTAATAAGGAATTCAAGGGTTGTGCGTGAAGTTGGCCAATCTACACTGAACTCGCGTTTACGGGTAGGATCCTGCCCCTCAGTGGGGACATATATGTGCTGATAATGATGCCTTAAAAAAATCTGCTTTTTCATATGCATTTGACCAAATGTGATACGGGCTAAATGTTTTAAGTAAAGCATAGCTGGGCCTGAACTTACCTGAAACAAACTGTATATACAGAGTATTAATTAATTTGATTTGGATTTAGGTAAAACTTTAGTAAATAGCTGCAGCAGTAACTCCTGAGGGTCCACTGGACTTTGGGACTTCCTCACTGATAGTGCAGATATTTGCCATAATCTCCACGCTTGGCAGACAAGTTTGAGATACCGGTTTGTATTAAAAAGTTAGGTTTGATAAGAGAGTCCGTTTCCAGCTTACTATGTGGAACACCTGCTTTCGTCTCCAGCCAGCTACGTACACTATGCAGGACCTAAAAGTAGAGTCGGATAGCGCTATAGCTGTGGCCAGAGTTCTGGGAAAGAATTCGGAACTAATGACTCAAAAAAGAAGCTAATTATGTTGTTCCTAAGCCTCATAAATCATAATACAGCACCGCGGAAAGAGTAGGAGTGGTGAAATTGTATTCGAATCAGCCGTAACCACACGGTATAAGTTGGAGCAGTCACCACTAATGTGAGAAAATGAGCGAATGAAACGAGCTGGGGCAGTGGCCTCCGAGCGATGGATCGTTGTAGTATTTTAGGTAGAGTAAGTGGTGCTGAGCGTAGGCTCGATAGGACGACGACTTATCGGCGACTTGCTGGCGAAATGCATGAGACAAGCGGAGGAACGGACAAAAAATCTATTTGGGTTAGTTTCCGTCAAATCAGTTTTATTCGGACTCTACATAGAGCATTTTATGGTCGAGAAAAAATAAAGTTGAATAAAGTGGACAAGAAGCAAATAAAATAAGAAACAAAGAAAGTGTATATAAAATTGGGAGATTTGTGACTTTTGACTAAAAATATAATTTCGTATTTTTGTGCATTGAAACATAGATCGTTCTTTACAGGGGTTTAAGTCATATGGAGCCAATTTAACGCATTCCATACCAAGTCCAACAAAACGGTCGAGTGCTAAAACGGCCGTCACGCCATTGCCTACAACTGCGCGTAAGTGCGTCTTTATAATGCACTCTGTTGCCGAGTGCAGCCAAACGATAAGGTCACTTTGTCCAAGGTGGGGGGAGCACAATAAGCCGTACATTGCGACACCAGGCGAACTTTATAGTGTTCGTACTGTCCGTTCGCAGTTCCCTCGTCGTTCGCTGTGGATTTAAAAAGTTGTTTTTTAAAAAAGAATACGCGTTCGTTTTCTTTCCCGCCGCGCCGACTGCGCGCGCGCAGTCTGTTGCCAGTACAGCCGGTGGGACGGACACGCAGCACCGTTGTAATCCCGTCAAAAGTGAGTTATTCCGCTTTTATTGTGTGATTGTTGTGAGAGACACGTCCTAATCGGATTTGTGGTTGGCTGACCAATTTTCCCGGAGTAACAATACATATATCGTGTATTAGATGCGATTATTTTAGTTATGAATTGACAGTTACTACGCCGCATAAAATGAGTATCGGTTGACGTTAACGTAACGACGCAGTTCGGCTGTATCGCCGGCTTTCACTGTTTGTTGCTATCCGAGAGACGGATGAACTGCGTATATTACGGTCCTATTTTATGCAAACATTGTTGCACATTGTCGTTTATGCTAATATTGTGTACGTTTAATAACTGATGGGTGAAGTAGCTTTTGTTGTTAGTCATGGAAGGATGTATACATGCATACGTGGTGTACTTTAGTTGCACGATGCGTAGTGCACTTTCCAGGTATTATTTATGACTGGACACCTGTATTGATTCAGGCTAGGCTTGTATAAGGGCACAGATCTGAGTTCCGCATCATTTTGCTTGAGACGTGTTTGACTATGAAGTGCAAGTTGCAAGTGCATTCCAAGGCTAAGAAGTCTGTAGATTATCTTGTTTGTTGATATATACTTGACTGTGTCTAGAGTATGATAGTAGTTAATGTAGAGAAAGGCGAATTTTGCTTTAATTGCGATGTTAGTTTTTTATTTACATTGCGTTTTTTTACTTCATATAAGTACATAATTAATTTAACTTAAGTTTTGACCATAGTTATGAGATGATTTGTGTGTGTTATAAGGTTTTTGCGCGTTTGATACTCGGGCGGACCAATTTACTAAACGAACTTTAAATTTCAACTGATTAGAATGTATCTGTGAAGATAATGAGATGAACATGTTGAGTCTTTTGTTTTTAGAGTGGAAATATTTAAAGCAATATAATCTTAAAATGTTCCATCCTGGCGTATACTAGTGATTGCATTATCCATGGCGACGTTAAAACTCAAACTTTATAACGACTACAATTTTTTTATGTAATATTTTAATAGCCATAGGTCACATATTCTTTATTTCACTACTTCCTCACACTTGAGCCTGAAATACACATAGTATAAATTACTTACTCGTACAAAAAAAGAAATAAATTAAAGTACATAATGGGTGAAGTACCTACCTAAGTATGAGAAAGTAACCTTATGTACTCAGATATGCCTCGTGTAAATATTATTGCCTTTATTAACTTCGACGTAAAACCTTAAAAGTAACGAACAACGCAGTTAAGTATAAACATATTTGGTCTATAGATAAACATGCACAAGCTATCGCCGATGTGGCAACATGGCCTTTGAC
>PQWD01008894.1:0-73871 GCA_019425675.1 Leucinodes orbonalis | reverse complement strand
GTAAGCACCCAGACCAATACAGACATGTTCATGCACACAAATGTTTATACTGCCCGGGGATCGAACCCGGAACCCTTGATGTAATAGCCGACGTCTCAACCATTACACCAAATGAGTTGTCTTTGAGTAAGGAAATAATTAATGCTACAATTTTATTTGTATCCAACAAGACAAATAATCGTAAAGCGAGCTCGAACAGTGTATAACCCAAAACAAGTTTTGTCGCATCTAACTAATTCATAGTAACGCGAAAACTTCGTGTTTAATAAACAACGGCATAAAAAACATTGCGGAATTTGTGAGAAGCAGAAAATATAACGCTAAAACCCTTGGAGGCAGCACAGCATTTGAAATTTAGAGGAGGAAATGCGGAAAATTGGGGTTATGTAGGAAACATACGCGTGGCATTTGTGAACAGGCATGTCGCGGTCACTAGCAAATTAAATTCGTTAAAACGAGTATGCTTGGTAAGGCGCTAAATTACGTGTTTACTGTATGTGTAGCAACCTATATGAGTGTATGTGATCCTGAAAAAGTGACCTCATTTGCTAGCTTGTGACGATTGCGTGTTTTATTCTTTTCCTGGAACAGCATGAAAGGTATACTAAAAGCATAGCAGTTATAACGGGAGAAATAGGTCGGGTTCAAGTACCTATCGTACTCACGCATTTTTTCGTTCTCTACCTGTGTAGAGAACAATGTACCTATCACCTTTTACTGTTAAAAGGTGATGTGATACCTTGTTCTAAACCACTCGTGTACTCAGGCGGAAGTTAACACTTCCTTCCTTCTGTAGGTGGTCTGCACTAGCCTTCCAATAAAACTGTTTCTTTAAGAACTAACTGAAAAATAAACACTGTCCATAAATAGTTAAAAATTCGCGGCGTTCGCGCTACTCTTTTCCTCCCGTATGTCCCCAACCCACTTGTGTGCAATTTGTCCAACTCCGCAAGGGCCCTCACTGAAACTAAACTGAACTTGTAGTTTTGTAAGCGAATAACCACGCTTTTTCTACGGAGTCTTTTTTGGATCTGACCCGACTCTGTGACGTCGGAAATAATTTGATACGTGTTTATTCAGTGAGCCTTTTAAAACATGCTCGTTGAATGTAATAATAAATATACACTGACATTCACTCAGCGCCACCTAGTCCCAAACTAAGCAATTGCCTGTAATATGGGCACTAAACAACGGATAAACATATATATATACATTTTTTGTAAATACATGCATATTATTCATAGAAAACACATGCTACTAGTAAACGTGTGCCGTAGATTTCTTTGCAAACATTATGTAGGTATTTATTATTAAACAACGGGACTGGTGAAAGTGGTTTTAGCAATAACTTATTCATATTCATTTATTGCGTATGTTGGTTAACAATGTATTGTAAAATATAATTTATTGTATGTATTAGCGTAATAATAAACAATCAGCCCTCCCAATAAACGTAGAATATTTTGTTAAAGACACTTTATATCAATTACTTACAAGTACTTAAATGACATTTGTAGTACAGTTAAATATAAAACCAACACCATTATCGATGTATTTTTAGCGAAATATTGCTGCGGAATGAAGTCCTAAGGAAACAAGAATACAAGCACAAAGTGTTAATATATTTAAATAACAAGTGCAATCTAATAAAAACATACTAACTGTGCAGGAGAAAGTTCAGTGATATTTCTTTATATTTAGGCGACATTGTCAAAATATATTAATACCGATGAAATGGTCATTAAATCTTGCTCAGAACGTCGATGTATTTAAGCTCGAATCGCATATTTTGTGTAACATTTGGTGTTGCGGTTGAGACGTCGGCTGCTACACCAAGGGGTTCGATCCCGGGTAGTACAAACATTTGTGTGCATGAACATGTCTGTTTGTTATAGTCTGGGTGTTTTCTATGTATATGTTTCTATTTACTAATAAATATATATATATATATATATAAGTATGATTATCCTTCACGCTTAACTTGGATTACACGCATATTTGGCTAGATGGCGCTGTGTTAATGTCAGTGGATATTTATTTATTTATATCACATAATCTGTTGAACTGTGAAAGGGTTAAAACAACCCTTGAACAGGAAAGCCTGCGGCATTCGACGCGAAACGTAGGTCAAGGTCGTTAGCACTCTATCATATACGACTATATACGACCAAGGACTAGTTATTGCTATGCAGCTAATTGACCCTCTTAGATAACCAACTGTCAGTAATCATGAAGTTTTACTTAACTTTGCATATATAAAAACACACCATAACATACATTAAAATTTTTAAAATAGGTGAGTGCATCATTATTTAATTTTATTTGTTTTTAGTTAATCCTCTAATAAAATGGTTAATTAATTGATGTGTTTAATAGTGCCCCACGCGTTTTCGATTAACACTAGCTGTTAATCGAAAACGCGTGGGCCTAATAAAACCTTGATAAAAATTGTGGCTAGATTCAATATTTTTCATTGTTGGTTAAGTGAGATAATCACATTACCAAGCTAAAGCTAACTAAAAAAAATGGCCACCATCGTTATATTCTTTATTTATCTGAAAAAAGACATTTATTTCTAACCTACGTGAAAATTGCGTAAAGATAAGTATCAGGTGAGATGGCAGTCAAAAAATGAAATTTTGCACTTTTTTACTGAATTGTTAACATTGAGGTGTATATTTAAATTTATGATTGTTAAATAATTTTATTATTGGTTCAGAAGTCAGTTATTTAAACCAAGGATTCAATACTCGGGTACTACAAATGTTTGCGTGCATGAATTTGCTTGGTTGTCCGGGTGTTTGTGTATGTATGTGTGTATGTATATGTATCGTATTGTGCACTTAGTACGTTTATACTTACGTACTACTAATAAACATAGTACTCGTACTTGTAAACATATACCCAGTACCTAGTCTACTTGTTGGTAGACCCAGTACTGAGTCGTCTAGGAAGTAAGTACCACCGCAGTGCCAGATATCATACCGAGAAATATAAGTGTTTTGCACTACTGTGTTTCGGGATGAGGGATATTTATGTGTTATTTATTAATCAAATTTTACTTAGTGTTATTATGTTCACTCTAAGACCTCAAAGTATCAAACGTATTGATTTAACTAATAGGTACTCAGTAAACGTTGTTCAATTAAGAAGGTACTTACTTAGATTCCGGGTTCAAAACACGAATTCCTGAAAATATAAAAAACATTTGTTGTAAAATTTTACTATTAAAACATAAAGTTGTTGAATTTAATAAAAAATATTATTGTGTTCACATTTATTATGGTATGAATAGTCAATAAGTTAGGGGCGAAGCCGTTTACCCTTATCGAGTGAAATGGTGTATTTTATCTACCAAGATATAGCCACATATATTGCTTAAATACAGAAAATTACATTTGTCAATGTTCTGTATTTTAGCTACACGTCACTGGTAACTCGTGGTTTCGGTTGAATACCTCAAGTAACGCACATATTATTATAACCAAAGTCACTACGGATTATTCCCGATTCATAAAGACACTGCTAAGTTTAATCTCTGTCTGAAAGAGACACAATTCCATTCTTGATTATATCTTAAAAAGAAGAAGAATGTATGCAATGCGTTCCACTAACAAAGATAAGTAAGTGACGTCACCAACTCTTCACAACTCATCGAGACCGACGGAACTTTTCCCGATGGGAAACCATGACAATTTCCCGGAGGCGGCATACTTGTATAACCTATTCAGCTTTTCAATAACTCGTGCCCTCCAATTTCCGCTCGAATAAAACGGTTAATTTTTCCAGACGTTTCCATAGAACGAAGTTATGAGGGAGAATATTAATTGGGGCGCTCCTAGCCTCTTTTGTCTCGGATTCGGATTCATTGCGTCCGACTTGCGTTGCATAAATAAATAATTTCAGCTTGCAATAAACCTAAGCTAAAATAGAAAAAGAACGTCAAGCTTATAAAATAATGGAACAAAGCAAACAGAAATAACAAAGGAATTTATATTTCGGTTCTTCCTTCATCGTCGGAACTTCAAGACTGTAGAATGACCTTTTTGCGTCTTGAAGAAAGAAATAAAGAAATATTTTACTATGTAAAAATGTTTTAATATTTTATTATGCGTTTGTGTTTACCGATACTACAATTTAAGAGTTTTCGTGATACACGAAAACTGTATTGTAATTGTACGTTGTTATAAATTTTTGGATTTTGTGTTTTAATAATGTTCCGGGTTCGATCCCGGGCAGTGTAAACATTTGTGCATGAACATAAATGTTTGTATTGGTCTGGGTGTATATGTATAATATGGATGTATTTACAAAAAAAGTATATTAGTAAATCTGTCCGTTGTTTAGTACCATCAGGCTACATGCTTAGTTTGGGGCTAGGTGGCGTTGTGTGAATGTCAGTGCATATTTATTATTTAGAGTATAAGTACAAAACTCTTAACATAACATTCAGTAATGAGAAGCAAGAAGCTATTGTGGTTTTCAAGCAAGGCGAAATAACGTTGTACGTGACTTGCTCAAGTTGAAACAGCTTAAACTGAAAATAATTTCTTTTTTTTACGTATTACTATTGTAGTGGTTTGTACTTAAATACAATGCGGTATATTGTTAGGTTTTCAGTGCAGTTACAAAAGAAATTGTTGAAGAAAACGGTCTCCATTAAACGGTTTTGTTCAGTTTAAATCATGGTTTTCGATCACTGACTTTGGATCTTAAGATAAAGATAAAATTAAGACTATCGAAATGTATTGGAAGTAGTTGTAACAAATTCAAAGCTATGAATTTCAACCGAAAACAAATATTAATATTTAATTTGAAGGTAACTGAATGTGATTTCATACTGCTTTTTTTTTTCAGGGAATAATTTGAACTGCCGTCATCATCACAGAGTACTGGACCTATTTGCGTTTGAGACTCTTGGACGTATCGATATTATGTAAATATATACTTAATCGGCAAAATGAACATGAGACCTAAAAATATTACTGGCCGAATTTTGGCACACTTTTGTTGTCAACGAGACTCCGTCCATATGTTTTAAATACGAACAAATGGCGGCGGTGTGACGTCAACCGGCCATTTCATGCACTTAAAATAGCGGTTGGTGTATGGCGATTTTCCACATCGACTGAGCCTAAAACAATAGCAAGCAACCGGGTCAGTAATTCACATTTTGGCATCGAGCCATGGTAATGCCTTGTTGTGCGACTTTCGTGGCGTCTCCGGAGAATGGCGCATATGTAGTGACACAGGGGGAGGTATTGCGAACGTGCCTGCGACGTCTAGAAACTTTACCAAATGTCGAGAGATATTTATTTGTTCGGGCTATGCTGTTGTAAGTATAATGAATTGTTCAAGTATGTCTTTGCTTCCCATGACTGTGACTTTCTCGGCGATTCCAAAGAGTGACGCATAAAATGAAGTGACACAGGTAATACGATCGTGTTTGCGCCGCGACGTCTTAAGATGCTTATGTATAGCGAATGATGGTGAAACATGTTATGGCTATGAAGTTGTAAGTTTATCGAATTATCAAAAGGGTTTCCTGAAGACGATTCACCAGCAAAAAAAAATCAAATTTAAATATTGTTTAAATTTATTTCATTAAAATTCAATACATAACAAGCTCAAATTAAAGAAATTCGCATTTACTAAACTAGGTAACCTGTTTTTGGGGCGTTATAGCTGTTACCGAACAACCCGCTGTAAGCTGAATATTTTATTTATCCTACCACTTACGGCACCCATGGAGCCATTTTATTTTAATCTGCTACCACGTGAAAAAAATATTGTAACAATAATTTCAGCAAACATGTTAAAATTAAACACCTTACCTTAGTAATATTAATTAAGTGTTAACTGGCAGATAATTCTAAAACCCTTCATAGTTTTCTAATAGGTTTGAAAGCAGATAATCACATTTTAATACAGCAAACAGGCTGTTTTAATTATAAAAATTAGTCCACATCATAACTGCCGCGACCGCGCCTCAACTACTTTCATGTGTTTCAAAATAACCAGTTAGGCTCGGGGCCGTATTCTGGCTAAACTACGAGTTAGTTTATGAGGACATTACAATGCAGGTGAAATGCGCTTATCTGCAGCGGGACAAGCTAGGTGTCGCGGCCGCGGGTCGTATATCCTTCCGTGTTGAAATTAGTTACGTTTATTTTAGTATATATTTATGCGGTTGTTTGGACAGTTCTTAGACGACTGTTTATGGTACTATTAGCTTTAAGACACATATACAAGCCGTGATAGCTTTGACAGCCGTATTTTTGAAGCGTTTTCAGTTCACATAAAAGTGGAGACTAAGCCTCGCAGTTGGACCAGACGCAGTTCTGGAGTGGGACTAAATCTTGACAAGCAGACTGTAAGCCAATTGCGATAAGTCCCTATCGAAGTTTCGATGAGATATCACTACTCGTACCATCAGTTAAATCATCCACTCTCTCTCTCTCTCTCTCAGTTAAATCATCTAGTCTTAACTAATATAGATAAAAATATATATAACTACAGTATTATGATTTAATATGCCAAACGCATTTGACTTAGTTAACCACTCAACTTTTTCTTCTTTGCGCTATGGATTGATCTTTTGGTGTAACAGTGTCAACGTGCAAAAAGCTTTTATAGCCCAAAAAAAATGCATGCGTGCAATTATTGGCATACCACCATTTCAGTCTTGTAGGCCGTTGTTCAAGGAGCTGAGACTGTTGACGTTGCCGATACTTACATATTTGAGGCATGCAAGTTTGTTAAGCAAAATCTGAAACTTTTATTCGGGCAGGCGAGATTTATCCCCGTAATACTAGAATCCTGATAGGCTTGTTTTAAAATTTGCACCCAGACTACTTTATATGTAAAAAACATTTTGACACATATTCAAAAAGTTATCAAAATATATAACAAAATACCAGAAACACTAAAATTAATAAATCTGCCATTATTTTGTAAAAAAACTGTTCATATGGCTTGATTGTTTTTTTTTATGTAATTAATTTATTGTTTTCATTATGAAATTTTTTTACATGCCTTTCTTAGGCGAAACACGTTGTACTATAAACCTCTGTAAAACATCTATTGTATTACCATGTTTCCAGTAAATAAAGCTTATTATTATTTTTACTCATTTGCCTCGTCGTCATCAGCTCATTATACGTCCCTATCAAAGGGCACGAGCCTCCCCGTAAAGGGTGTATAGGCGTCAATCGTACACGCGGGCCCAGTGCGGATTAGCCAACTTCATGTACAACCTTTAAATCTCTTCGTGCCTGCGAGTGTGCGCAGGTTTCCTCACTTTTTCCTTCACCTTAAGAGCGTCGGATTAACGTACATAACGTACATCCGAAAATACGAAAATACATTGATACGTGGCGGGATTTTAACGAGCACTCTTCATATCGGAAGGCAACAGTCCACACCAAAGGGCCACGGGTGCTCGACTCGTTTGCCTACCTATGAAATAATAATTCAGTCTTTTAGTCTAAAGTTCACCAAGTTATGCAAATATAAATGCGGGCGCTGTAAGGAGAATCTGAGGAAAATATTTAGCAGAAAATGGGTAGAAGCGTTTCATTGTACCTATTTCTATAACTTTCGTATGTTATAGTAAATTACAAAATAATTACCTACTAGAATCATCAAAATGTTTCCTATTGATTAAAGTTCATAAACGTGTAAGTTATCATTATAACATACTGTAATTAATGGTACACTGATGGTTTTCTGGACTATCCATAACTTATGTAGCCAGAAATTATTAAGTAATTTATAAAAATAAATGCCTTAATTACCATGTGGGTGGATATGGATAGAGTTCAGTCAAATTATCTATACATATAAATATAATTGGAATGAAATATATACATATATGTATTTAAATTAGTTATATTTTAATTTTAATGTTTTAGTTATCAGTGGTTTGTTGTAATGGAATTCGCCCAATAAAAGAGATATTACAAGTATTTTCAAAAATAAATACTTACCTTACCTTTTGATTTCTTCATACATCGGTTTATACGGAACATACACCAAAATATATATTTTTAAATTTTTGTTTATCCGTCTGTCTGTTGCTATATGTCTGTTTAATAATCTCACTTTTGTCACCTGTGTCAGCGCATCACTTGATTTTTTGTTTTGTGCACTATAATATTTCCTGCGCAAATGACTGTCATTTTAATTCTGGATTCAAAAAATATTGTGGCGATGGGCAGTGGTATAGAGGTTTGGTTGTGATGCCAATTGAGCTTTGTCTGATATATATATATATACATGTTGCACACAAATATTAGTACTGCCCGGGGACTGAAACTGGAACCCTCGGATCGGTTAGTGCACCAAGCACTAGCCGACGTCTCAATCTTGATAATAAATGGTTCGTACAAACATATATACATGTCAATACAGTGCCTACGTTTACATTTATAATCCATGCAAATGTGGCTCAGTAAGTATTATTTTTAATTTCTATGTACGTCAATTTGTTAACAATGATGTAAAAAGCATTGATTCGTGATATGCTCACAAACCAATCGAAAAAATTGTTCCGAATGCAGCGACAGCACACATACACATATTTCGAATAAGCATTCATTTACCTAAACAAAAGCCTACAAACTGTATTCTCTTTGGCGGTTCGTTTTTGAGGCACGGGTGGTGTATCTACCTTTATATATACAGAATATCATTACCTACCTACCTAACCTAACCTAAAATAACCACTACCTTTTTTTAAATTTGGTAAAGCTCTATATAGTACTTCAGACATTTTTTAATATAAAAATTTAACTATAAGAGTAACCTAGACTTTATGCAGTTTATGCAAACTAGGTATACCCAGAATCGCTGTATCGCACCTAGTTAAATTTAACAAGATTCCCGGAATCGATAACTCTCCGGGCAACGCAAACAACTGCGTTTGACGTGACGCGGCCGTGTGGTGAGATCAAAATGTGATATTTATCAAACCGGTATGGTTAAAATAACGGGAAGAGCAGGCATACTATGAATGGTTCTTGTATTAACTTTTTATATGTAAACATTTTTAAAATGAATGGGAAATCACATATAAACTGTAAACGATGAAATCGGAGAATAATTGCAACAGTAGATAATTACCATCAACTGACTATCGACTACCATTACATATCATTTTAAAGCTACTTATGAACAAATGACAAAACTATTACCAAATTTATAACAACGTTCAAAAGTGACTATTGGGTTTTTTGCCTGCTTTCCTCGAGTATCCTACTGTTTCCAAAAATATATTTCGATTTTTTATTTTTTACTCGATCGGCGATCCAATTCGTTATATTTTTCACGAATTTGTTATTTTTATGTCATAAGGGAAACAAGACGGTCAGTTCCCTCACCTGGTGTTTTTGTTTTCCACCAACACTGTCCTACACCCGTCACGCGAGACAACAAATGTTAGGTCTCTTATACCCGGCAATTTTACTGTATGGACTGAATAGCGTAAGTGTTGCAACCCCGTAACTGATCCGGACGTGGAGGGCGGAAATTGGCGTACTGCCTTCACCGGCGGGAATGAATATGCATTGACGACCCATTTGGTGTTGCGGTTGAGACGTCAGCTGCAACACCAAGGGTTCAGGGTTAGATCCCCGGGCAGTACAAACATTTGTGTGCATGAACATGTCTGTTTGTAATGGTCTGGGTGATTTTTAAAATACGTATATATTTACAAAAAAATGTTAAGTACAAGTATGTTCATCCGTTGTTTAGTACCCATAATACAGGCTTAACGCATAACTTGGGGCTAGATGGCACTGTGTGAATGTCAGTGGATCTTTATTTACTGCGCTATTACAACGCCATGTGTCCATGGATGCATAGGCGACGTCTCGACCATTACACCACATAGGTCATCAATCATACGTAAGATCAATAATCTTTTTAATAGTTATAACGTGAAATAATAATAAACTTACATACAGCTAGAAACAAATTAGTCATACATTCTCACAAAGCGTGACTGAGTCGTCTCAAGTCCCAATTAACACAAAACGTGTTGTCACTTCAGCGTTAGATCTATCGATATGTAGATACTGTGGATCCAGTATTGGATTACGATAATGCTATTACACCGGTGACATAATGGCCATGCAAATGTGTTGTGTACACACAAACACTTTAGTGCAGACATCAAAATTAAACCATTTCGCCCATAAATGTATAGATACGTAATCAAGCTGGTTGAGTTGAATAATATGAGTATAGAATGAGATTTTGTTCGATCATAAGCATCATCATCAGCTCATTAAACGTCCCCACCGAGGAGCACGAGCCTACCCGTATAGGGTGATTAGGCCTTAGTCGTCCACGCGGCCCAGTGCTAACCTTTGAATCTCTTCGCAGGCGTGCGTATGTTTCCTCACGATGTTTTCCTTTACCCAAGGGCGTCGGATTAGTACGTGGCAGGATTTGAACCTGCGCCCTCCCGGTCGGAAGGCAACAGTCCACACCATTGTGCCACCGACGCTCAAGATTATAAGCGTTTACATGCATTTAATAATATTGAGTGAAAATGAGTACATTTTGATCATGCCAGAAGACAAATTACTCTTTGTTGAAACTTATAGATGAAACTTAAAAATACAAACCAATTTCTCCAACCCATCTATCATGGACACTATTGGAAACCCCTCACGTAGAAGAAGCCCTTACTAAAGTAAACTAGACAACGCGGCTACCATAACAAAGGTTTCTTGTTCCATTCTTACTTTAATACACACTCATTTGTGCATAAAAAGCTATTTGTAATCATTTTCAGTTAAATTTTGTAATACACATATACAAAGGCAAATATATGATTAAGTTAAGCCCCATTAGTTTTTGTCGTACTTTTCACTGTATTAGTAATATTGTGTGGTGTACCTTATCAATTTATATTGTCATTTGTCTAATTTTATTCAAATGATGTTCGGAAGAGCCGTGACACACAACAGGCATTTTGTAAGGTACAAAAGGGGGACACTGAATACTAGTAACATTTAAATGTTTGTTAATGACGCCAAAAACGGTCTAGCCATTCCAGATTTTAGCCGGAACAAACAAAAAAATATCAATGAAAATGAAATGAAACATTTTTCCATATATATTTATTAACATGTAGTAATTAGTGGTTAACAAATTTATACTCTAATAATTATAATTATTACTTAGCTGTTTACGGTACAAATATGGCGATTTATAGTATTTACTGTTTTAAGAGATTGCGGAAAGACCCCTGTTCTATAATTAAAAAGTTGTTCATACCCAGATCTTCGAATTTCCATTCGATGCCGCGAATCTCGAAATGTCAACCGCTGACATTTATAGGGATTTTATCTAATCTTATTACGAGATCATCGCGATCCAGTCAGCTGCAATTTGAACTGAGTTTCTCCCTCGGAATTGGCTACATTCTATTTTTCCGATAAGATTTAATCAGTGAAATCTGAGAGACAAGCCCGATATGAAATAAAAATGTATTTATGAAGTTTCTATTTAACCTTACAAAGTATTAAGAATTGTTATCATTTTCAATAAGTGTATATTAAAATGTTCAACTAGGATAAATCTAAATGATTCGAATTTCATTTTAATTACCTAAACACACCTAAATGTATAATATACTATATAATACAGACATACACACTTGACCTCTAACTTGAGATTCTATAAGTCAGTCTCCATAAAATCGCAGAAAACCAGTGTGAAACAGCGTTTCGTGTTGTGATTTGGCTAGTGGGGTACTGAAGGCCTAAATGCACCTCCCCATTTTTTTCTCCTGCCTTTGAAGAGGATACTAAGTGGTAGTCTCAGTACTGAGTCGTCTAGGTAGGTAATCGTCCCGTGAAATAGAAGTGTTTTGCACTTCTGTGTTTCGAGATGAGGGCACTGTAGCTAGTAAAATTACCGAGTATAGGAGACCTAACATCTGTTGTCTCGAGTGTCGGGCGCATTGATGGAGAATAATAACTGTTTATCAGTTATTGCCGCTGTGTTATGGTCAGGCGTATAACTTAACATGAAGTAACCGTCTTGTAATCTTTGTAACATAAAAAGAGGTTTGTAAGGAATTCGTTGCCTTAAGATGCGAATGTTGCGAGTGTTCATGGGCATTGGAGTGTACTCCATATATGCAAATAAGCAGTATGGACCCTGTGCGTCCAGACAACCCATAAAATCGCCAACATATTGAATAATTCCCACTTATTGGCCCATTTTTCTCTACAGATTAAAAACCATATCAAAATCTTTTGTCATCAACAGTACTCAATTTGAAAAAAAAGTTTTGCGATTAGTGTCACTTTGCATACTCTTCTCAATCTCTGTGCACGCCACTGTTCATGGGAAGCGTGCCCATGATATAGCAGTAACCTATCATCGCGGTCATCGGGGATTGTCTGCTTATCTAATAAATAAAAATCAAAACACCCAATCAATCACCTCAACACAACAAACTAATGGACATGGCACTTGACTAATAAAACGATTTGTAAAGAAAACCAATCTTCGAAACTATGAGCCGCCTTCGAAATGTCACGTGGTGCCGTCAGACTCCGAAGCCTTAATAAAGCTGCCTTTTACCCTAGTCACTATAAAAATTACCTTACCATACTAGGGTTGTCACCAATATGTAAAGAATTGAAGATTTCGGAAATTAAAAATTCTCTAAATGATGGTTCATCTATCTTTAATCTCTTTAAACCAAAAGTACAAGAATGTTGTAATTTTGAAAGCATCAAAGTAAGTTAGTACAGGAAGTCCTGACTCTTTGCGTAGGTATATACATTATCTCATTTTAAGCTTTTATTATGTTTTCTTATGTTAGTTTGGGAGGAACTTGTTATTAGATGTTCATATGTGACCTTAAATAATACTCTTAAACGTTGCACAATCTTACTAAAAAGTGTCCGTGGCAAAATTCTGCCCGCCGTGTCTGTTGAACAGAATTTTCATTCAGTAGCCGACGTCTCAACCATTACATTAGATGGGTCGTCAAATAATAAGTATACGTACTTAATAGTAATGTAAAGGTAAAAGGTTCAATGTGGAACGAGATATTAATATAAAAAAAAAAATAACTGTTAAAATTCACTAGGAAGAGCGAAATTTTCCAAACACAAGTATCTCTTGATTACTTTCTGAGAAGTCCCGGTGACTTAATTGTTGGTGATTTACGGAAATAAATTGTTTTTATACTTAAATAAATTAACTTTAGGTACACAATACAATACTGAATATGGTCTTCCAAAATTAAAATATCTGGCGATCTAGTAATTGTTGCAAACAGACTCTAAGAGGCCTTGGGGCGGCTCAAGAACTCTAATACCAGAGTTGGGCTAATTATTCATTCTGCCTTACTACATGCCTAGTCGATACAAAGACAACTTTTGAAAAAACTAACAGACATTGACAGACAGCCCTAAGGTGTGTCATTTACAGTGGGGCATATATTAAACGGTATCTATTGTAAAGATAAGCAAGTTGCCATGACGCAATCTTACGAATGGGGAGGTCGTAGCGGACTTTATAGGTCAAAATGTAAGGTTTTTTTTATTTTATTTTTAAGTTATTAGTGTACAGGAAGGTCTGGACGCTCACCTGATAGTAAGTGATACGCCAGGCCATGACAGAGCGGCATTGTAGGAGACCAAGAACCGACAGACAGTTATTATCCTCCATCAATGCCGCACTGCGCCCGTCACCCGAGACAACAGACGTTAGGTCTCTTATACCCGGTAATTTCACTCGCTACAGTGCCGTCATCCCGAAACACAAAAGTGCATAACCCTCCTGTTTCATGGGCCGACATCTGGCACTGCGATGGTACCTACCAAAACGACTCAGTATCGAGTATACCACCTAGTAAATTTGAATAAAAAACAGGAATAAATACGAGCTTAAAAGCGCTGCAAGCGGAACATCGCAACGCTTCAGTATCGAGTCTACCACCTAGTTCAATAAGATTGATAGCATTTAAAAAACATCGTATGATGATCAGATTAGAATCCAATTGTATTGTAATAATTATTCATCATCCCGAAACACAAAAGTGCATAACACTCCTGTTTCACGGGACGATATCTGGCACTGCGGTGGTACCTACTTAGACGACTCAGTATCGAGTCTACCACCTAGTTCAATAAGATTGATAGCATTTAAAAAACCATCGTATGGTGATCAGATTACAATCCAATTGTAATAATTATTTATTTATAACAGTATGTATTATATTGACGACCCGTTTGTTGTAACGGTTGAGACGTCGGCTACTACACCAAGGGTTTCGATTTCAATCCTTGGGCAGTGCAAACATTTGTGTGCATCAACATGTCTGTTTTTATTGGTCTGGGTGTTTTCTATCAAAATCAAAAAAATCAAAATCAAAATTCTTTATTCAAATTAGGCTTACAAAAAGCACTTATGAACGTCAAAAAATATACAAAAATATAATAAAAAACAATTAAAAATACTAAACTAAAAATATGAATTTTGATGCTTTGAAAAAAAGCGCTTCAGTGGATTGGCCTGTTGAGAAAGAAGCACCCAAGAAAACTCAACAGTGTAGCCTTTTTTAAAAACAATTACTTAATGTAACAATATATCATAAACACTGAAATAGCTGAGCAATTTAAGACCAAGGATTTTTATCACATAAATATTCGTCAATAGTGTAGTACCCTTTTTTAGAAAGGTGGTTTTTTATTCTAGCTTTAAACATGTGTAAAGGTAACTCGACAATATTTTGCGGTACCTTATTGAAAAACTTTATACATCTTCCTATAAAAGATTTACCTACTTTATGTAGTCTCAAGTCCGGAACAGCAAGTTTGTTTCTATTCCTAGTATTAAAATTGTGTGAGTCACAATTTTTTTTAAAGGTATGATAGTATTTACGGACGTAAATTAAATTTTCATAAATATATTGTGATGCTACAGTCATTATATTTATTTCTTTAAAAAGTTCCTTAAGAGAGTCACGGGGTCTAAGGTTGTAGATAAAACGAATAGCTCTTTTTTGTAGTACAAATATTGTATTAATGTCGGCAGCTGAACCCCACAACAGTAGACCATATGACATGACACTATGAAAATAACTGAAATAAACCAATCTTGCTGTTTCTACATCTGTCAAAAGCCTTATCTTCCTAACAGCATAAGCTGCCGAGCTAAGTCTACCAGCCAGTGATTCAATGTGAGGCCCCCATTGTAACTTTGAATCTAAAGTTATACCAAGAAATGCAGTGGAGTTTACAAGTTCCACTTGATCATTATTCAGAGTTATGTTGGTCTCGACCTGCCTTACATTGGGCATAGTGAATTTTATACATTTAGTTTTTTTTGCATTAAGTAAAAGATTATTAGCAGTAAACCAATGCATTACTTGAGACAGAGCTCTATTTACATCGTCAAAAGT
Organism: Leucinodes orbonalis; assembly: GCA_019425675.1. NCBI lineage: Eukaryota > Metazoa > Arthropoda > Insecta > Lepidoptera > Crambidae > Leucinodes > Leucinodes orbonalis. The sequence goes on along the minus strand of PQWD01008894.1, from coordinate 58,435 downwards.
CCTTACGTCTGTTAACATTAAAAATCAATGACGTATCATCAGCAAATAGAACTATATCCGAAAGACTTTTACAATAGTAAGGGAGGTCATTTATATATATTAGAAATAATAGAGGGCCTAAAATTGAACCCTGGGGTACTCCCATGCGCAAAAGGGCACCATGCGACTTTGTGCCATTAATACAGACTTTTTGAACTCTTTCAGAGAGGTAAGATTCTACAAGACTCAATGAGCATTCTGATACACCGTAATGTCTCAACTTTAATAAAAGTGTTTTATGGTCGACGCAGTCAAAAGCTTTAGACAAATCGCAAAAAACTCCTATTGCATCATGTTTGTCCTCCCAGGCATCAAAAATATGCTTAATAAGTGCAATCCCAGCATCAGTAGTATTTTTATTTTTTGTGAAGCCAAACTGTTTCTCATGTAATAATTTGTTAACGTTAAAATGTGAAAGCAACTGATTGAATATAATTTTCTCAAATATTTTACTTAATGCAGGTAAAATAGATATGGGCCTAAAGTTAGATGGATCACTTTTATCACCGGATTTAAATAATGGTATTAATTTACTGTATTTCATTAAATTTGGAAAGAGACCTTTATCTACACAAGTATTAAATATCAATGCTAGATGGGGTGCAATACTATCAATAATTACTTTTATGATATGAGTAGAAATACCCCATAGATCTTCTGTTTTTTTAATATTTAATTCCTTGAAAGTTTTGGTTATTGTGTCTGGAGTTATGTGCTTAAAGCTAAAAATTTTTTTGCATTCAGAAACACTAGATGTCAAAAGAGAGCCAGCAATGGAAGAGCTTGAATTTAAAGTGCTGGTTGTTTCAATTGGAATATTGGTAAAATAATTTTCAAATACACTAGCTACTTCGAGATCCGCGCTAACAATATTATCGTTAATTTTAATGGAGAAATTATTATCGCGACTCTTATTCTTACATGTTTCTTTGTTAATAATATTCCAAGTGGCTTTAATTTTATTACCAGAACCTATTATTTTGTTACGCAAATAGATCGACTTGGCTGTGTGACAAACTTTTTTAAAAATTTTTGAATAATTTCTAACAAAGGCAATAAATATTGGATCCGAAGATGTAGCTTTCAAGTTATATAAATTAAAAAGTATATTTCTACTTTTATATATGCCTGGTGTCGCCCAATCACAGAATTTGGATTTGAAATTATTTACTTTAATTGATTTTGTTAAGAATATACAATCATAGGTACTTTTGATAACATTAAATAAGTTTTCATATAAACTGTCTATATTTGATACATTATAATGCAATTGAGAAATTTTTTGGTCAACAAGAGCCTTGTATCTATTAATTCGGTTCTTATTTACTGGCCTATAAACAATATCTATATTTTTAGAGACATGACAGTGCTCAAATTGTGCCCACTGTCCACTATGGTCTGATTGTAAGCAATTAATTATTGCTTTTTGAAGTATAATATTTTCACAAAAAATGTTATCTAAGCAGGTAGCTGTAGTAGGAGTAGCTCTTGTAGGCTCAGCGAATTGATAGGTTAAATTAAAAGACTTAAACAAATTAATAAACTGGACAGAGTTATGCGACGATTCTAAAATAAATTCTATGTATTCGAAACTGAGTCGTCTAGGCAGGTACCACCGCAGTGGCAGATATCATCCCGTGAAACGGGTGTGCACCGTGTAAGCAACGTGTTATGGACTTCTGTGTTTTGGGATGAGGGCACTGTAGCTAGTAAAATTACCGGGTATAAGAGACCTAACATATGTTGCCTATGGTGACGGGTGAAGTGCGGCATTGGTGGAGAATAATAATAGTCTATCAGTTTTTGATCTACTTCAATGCTGATTTGCTACGGTGGGACGTGTCATTTACCATCAGGTGAGCGTCCTGACCGTCCTGAACTCTCATAACATAAAAATAAAATAAAAAAAACCTTACGTAAAAACCTGACGTGGATATGGTTACAATTGTGATAAGAATTAAATAAATCTGACTTTAAAAGCGTATATATTTTTTTTATTGAACAGTAGGCAAATGAGCGTACAGTTCACCTGATGGTAAGTAACACTGCCGCCCATGAACATTTGCAAGACCTCAGGTCCCAGAAATACGTTGCTGGCCCTGAAATCTATCTATAAGTCCTTATGTTTGTAATATAAAAAGGGTTTCTACCTTCGGACAGCCCTGCCAATGAACGCAAGTCCCCCGACATCCGTCGATAAGTGACATCTTTATGGCCCAGCCGACGCTCATTACGCATTCGCAAACCATTCGTGCTCTCGTTTTGATTTCCGCCAAATCAGGATGCATTGTTTGCGATCATTTGCTGTTTTATATGTAGAAAGAGTATAAAATGCGCTCTTCTGGTAATGTAATATGGTGCATCGTAGTACTTTGAACGCGATAATATATGACAATTCGAACATTGAAAACAAACATTATTTAGTACATTAGTTTTAAAGCTTTATCAATATTGCCGTAAATATCCATTTTGATTTGTTGAATTTGAATCTATTTAGTTCATATAAATATTAACAATCATTAATACATATACTTCCTACATAATATATTTGACACATTTTGTTGCACTGCCTCTCATCTCAAGAATTACTCATATAAAATCATCAGTCTTTTGAGAGTAAGCAAGGGATCATTTATTTTCTCATAACACGCGCTTACAATATTTGTATCGTTTCTTTCTCTGTACATGCATTGGTGTACAGTAAAATAAATAATGCACGAATATATACATGCATAAATATAGTTACACGTCTAGAAAGTTTTATACGTATATGCATGTAACAGAACTTAGATTAAAATCTTGGCAGTGCAGTAAGCTCGAGGGGCTCGACTGACGGATGGCTCGCGACACGAGCGACAAATGAGAGTCATTTGTACGGGAACAAGCTGTTACCGGGACGCCCCGACACGGGCGGCACTGTATTTGTTGCTTTCAACGTCAGTTAGATCTAACAATTTGCAACTTTGCGTGAACATTTTTTCATGTGTGTTTAGATTACTGTCCTGTTTTGCGCAACCTGATTCTAGGTTAAATAAATGTCGAAAGACATTTACAATAGGCGCTCACTAAAAGCCTCTTCTGTTGTCTTCCGATCGGGATGGTGCAGTTTCAAATCCCCCACATACCAATGTGATTTCGAATTTTCGAAATAATATGTATGTTATCCGATACCCTTACGATGAAGGAAAACATCGTGAGGAAACCTGCGGACGCCTGCGAATAATTTCTAAGGTTGTGCATGAAGTCGTCCAATTCACACTGGGCCGCGTGAACGACTAAGGCCTATACGTAACATAAGGCATGAATCTACCCCTTGCTGGTAGACTCTTTTGCCCCTTGGTGGGGAAGTTTAATGAGCTGACGACGAAGAGCCTCTTAAATAAACTCAAGGTTGCTCAACATGCTATAGAGAGGGCTATGTGTTTGCCTACGCGATAAGATTCAGAACGAGGATATCCGAAGGAGAACTTTGGTGACCGACATGGCCTACAGGATAAGTAAGTTGAAGTGACAGGGGCAGGGCAAAAGTGTGTAGAATCGATGGCCGATGGGACGGAACGATTCTGGAAACGAAGCGTCGGCCAACCAACAACCAGATGGAAGGATGACCTGGTTAAGAAGGCAAGTAGTAGCTGGATGTGAACTGCTAGAGCTGTATGTGCTTGCACAGGTGACGAATTTTGGAAGCGAGGCATATTGACCCATTGCATACTGTTCATCATTATCAGCTCATTAAACGTCTCCACCGAGGGGCACGAGCCCACCCGTAAGGGTGTTTTTAGGCCTTAGTCGTCCACGCGGGCCCAGTGCGGGTTAAACGACTTCAAGCACAACCTTTGAATCTCTTCGCAGGCGTGCGCAGGTTTCCTCACGATGTTTTCCTTCACCGTAAAAGCATCGGATAACGTACATTGAATTCCAAAAATTCGAAAACATATTGGTACGTGGTGCGATTTGAACCACAGCCCTCCCGGTAGGAGGGCACCATATTTGTAGATAATTATTTGTATTGAGTTTTCTTATAGCATTACATGGCGTTTTTATTAATAAAATCAGTACAGCAAACTATGGAAAAATACCACCCTGCGTTCGTAATGTAATAAACGGGTAACGGTCGATTTTTAGGGCTTTATGCCGACACTAACTTTAGCGTTGATCTTCACGAGCGTACATTTAGGCAGGCAATAACGGTGGCAGCCAAGGCCGCACTATCGGGGCGGGCGATCTAGAAATTATTAGGATGCCCTATTTAAACAGAAACACAAGCTGCTGAATAAGGTTCGCTTTAGGTTTTATTATAAAGCCTTATTTATTATTTACGTCCATTGTGGCACACATTTAGGTATATTACACGTTAAAGATCTTTATATGGTATTATCGTTCGATTTGGTTATTACCCACATCATTAGTTTATAGTCAAAGTGTAGAGTCGAATTCATTTTGAATTTCCTTTTATAATCAATAGTGCTTATCAACTTTTGCACAAACTGAATGACATAATTTTATTAAGTAACCTGCTCTTGCCGACGGTTTCGCTCGCGTTTGAAATTTTTTTTTTTATTGAACAGGAGGCAAACGAGCATACGGTTCACCTGATGGTAAGTGACACCGCCACGTAGAAACATTTGCAAGACCTCAGGTCCCAGAAATGCGTTGAGTATTATTTTTCATCCGCTATTTTATCCTCTTAGGGGTAGATTTTAACAAATCCTTTCTAAGGGAATACTTACGTCACAGTAGCTTTATGCATACAAAGTCTAAGCCCGATCGGTTTAAAATTGTTATAGTTAAGTAATAAGTTTCATACAAACTTTCATCCCATATTTTAACAACTTGGGGGAAGAATTAATCAAAATGATTTCTTAACGTATACCTACGTCATACAATCTACCTGCATACCAAATTTGGTGATCCAGCCGTTTCAGAGAATACCCGGAACAAACAGACAGACTAATTTTTTTTAAAATTTTTTTTTATGTATAATGTATAGATTAGCTGTAACAACGTAGGTATGTAAGGACCCTAAACTAAATTGGTGTGATAGATTTATTTTAACGTGCGTGTTGACACCGTGCGCGTTCTTTTGGAAACCCATTGAGCAGTATCGTCGACGCAAATACCTCAGGATCCCGCCCTAGTAGCTTAATTCACGATTAGGTCACGGAAATCACGTTTTAACTTAAAACAGTGCAGTGACGGCAGATTAATAATAAACATCCACTGACGCAGCGCCATCTAGCCTCAAGTTAAGAGTTTTAGCCTGAAATAAAATGACTAAACAACGGATAGACAAACATACTTATATGTAGTATATATCGAATACACCCAGACCAATACAAACAGGCATGTTCATGAACATATGTGTACTGCCCGGGGATCGAACCCGGAACCCTTGGTGTAGTAGTCGACGTCTCAACCATTACAAATGGGCCATTTGTTCACAGAAACTAGATTTCGTATATTTGTGATCCGGGCGACAACTATTTCAGAATTATCAACTATTCTAACGGATAGACAATTCTAATTTGTTCATACACTGAAGCCTTATTTACAATAATGTCATGAATCAAACACACACTCTTACACTTACACACACACACACACACACAAACACTCAATTATATATATATATTGTTCACACAGATATCTTGTTCTACTTATACAAAACAAATTCCATCTTACATTAGCGGATTTCATTCCATCAATGTACCTACATACCGTTTTACATTTGTGTATCTAAAATTAAGTGGGGCCCTGTTGCCTGTAACTCAGGTTTTCCTACCACGGGCAACAGTTGTCACCTGTTTCCGTATATAAATACTGAATTCAATGTATGTACATACCATAAGAAACATTGTAATTTTATTGTGGCAATAAAGATATTATTATTATTATTATACAATTTTAAAATCCTCGAACTTGCCGAGCTGTTACGTCGTTACAGTGGCGCTACGCTAAAAGAATACCATAACCATATTTCATCCAATCGATCAATCGAAACTTCAGTTCGTAGGGTCGCCAAGAGTACCCATTTTGGCAATAACGTTGCATGTGATGCGTGCAACTACTTCAAGGGTTCCGGGTTCGATCCCCGAGCATTACCAACATATGTGTGCATTAGCATCGACTAAGGCCTAAACACCCTATATGGGTAGGCTCGTGACCCTCAGTGGGGACGTTTAATGAGCTGATAACGAAATTAATGTATAAAAAATATTTCATTTGATTCGATTCCATACTAAGCCCTATTATCTTTAGTGAATAATTGAGGTATTCATATTGTTTATTATTATACTTAGATTTATTTTAGCCCACTGTATGATTATGAAATAGTTTATAGTATTTACAAAATATCAGGATTTGCAAACCTGCACTTTATCAAAATACTTTACCCTGACTTTAAAATGCCTATTACTATTTATATCTATTTTATTTTATTTATTTTAATTCAATGTTATATGGATTTAATTATTCGAAATAAATGATTTGAATTTTAATTTAAAATTAAAACAAAATGGAACTTTATAAGTACAGTACCTTAAAAGCTATAAAGGTTTACTTTTTACTGGACTTAGGATCGATATTCTCCAAATATCAAAAAAAACTTGAGTAAAAAAAAAGAAATCATCTCTGCTTTACATGACGTCAACTGCACCAAAGTAGCAACTGTGATTCCAAATTAGTAACGTGATATATTTAGACGTTGGGAAAATACTTTGAAAAATCACAGGTTGACTAATGAACAATCCATTAGCTGGGGGCCAATGCATCACTGAGTGCTGGTGCAAGGTTGCTAGAGTGAATGATACCCCACTTACACGTCAAAAGGAAAGGCTTTGTAATCGAATTGATAGATTTAAAGCTAGTTCAATATTTTTATAAAAAATAAAGGCGTTTAATAATTTGCAATAGAAGTTCTCAAAATTATTTAAATTAAAGTTATTTTTAAATGCACAGTGCATATTATTTATGTTATTTCGATTTTTTTTTTTTCGTATTAATTTAATACTGATACAGCCTTAATCTCAAGGCGCCTATGCATTTACTTACGTAAAACAAAATTATGCATAATATTTATTTCTCTCGTTTCAATCAATTTTTAATCTTTTTAATATTTGTTACTAAGATATCACTCAAATGATTATTTTGGCAAAAGCATCGAAACCAGAGCGTCCGACGTTATGCTTGTGAGATTTAAAAAAATATAGCAACTAGTGCACCGCATCCAAACTTAGTACTGTAAATCAATGTCTTTGCGTGGCCTGTTCTTCCAGGTTCAGTTGACAGAGTTCAGGAGCAAGGCTGTAGTCAGTCGGCCCGCGCGTGCCGCAGTGCGACGGGCTGCGTCATACGGCCTACCGGTGGCTTTCCAAAAATGGAACACGTTTCATTTTTAAACCATTTACGTTTTCAAAAATGGAACAACTTTCCGCTTTTTTCAACCATTCACGACACGAGTATAAATTTTCTCGCCGCATGGTATTTGAATGCAACGGATCATAAAATGTTGCATAGTATGAATTTTGCAATAAAACCCGCCCATTGTCAATGATGCGTCATGTGAGGGCATAAAACTGAAACGCTACAAAGGATTATATTTCAACTATACATTTTAAAATAAAAAAAAACTTTCAACGCTTTATATTTTAACACATGTCGCAGCCTATAGTTAAAGTTTTGGAGCTACATATGTAAGTTATTATTACAATACTCTAAAAAAGCAGACCCACCCCGAAACCATCAACACAATGCGGTTTGTAGAGTATAAACGACAAACATCCTATGATATGAACCAGTAGTTTAACGTGACTTCCTAATCCCGGAGGGACTCAAGATAATATTTTTGGTCACCCATCCGACGACTGGTCATTGCGACTTGCGTTATTGTCGACCGAATGCGCTAGCCGCTATACCATCGAGCCCTCAAGTTTCATAGAAAACACGTTACTTTGAAAACATTTATTCTCAGAACTTTATTTCGTGTTCCTTAATAATAATACAAAATAAGAATCTGAATAGGCCTTCTTTCTATCGATACTAACAGAGCAAAGCTCAACAAATGCAATGTAATATTTTAGCGGAATCGTAACAGTTAGCAAACTGAGCGATAAATCTATATCATCTTTGCGCGGAATAGTTCATACCAAAAACAAACATAGAAGTTTATCTTCTTTTAAAAACCCACAGCGCAAACCACGCTCCGGCTTCGCTCCGGTTTCCCGCTGCTTTTTTAATTTAGGTAAATGGAATGGAAACTATTGGCCGCAGTCTGTGGAAATGAACTGGCTGTTCGCGGTATTCCTTCGCCTAAGATTTACGGTCTCGGAACGTTGCTAATTACGCTGTCATGTGAATTTAATATACTTGGCAGTTACGTTGGAACGTAATAGTGGTGTAAAATGATATGACTCGGCCATTTTTTAAATAATATGGCGTCCTTTAACAGTATAATGTTCTTTTGCTGCAATTGATACATGAATTAAATGTATGAATTAAAATAAAACAAACGTTATTGTTATGATGGTTGAGACCCTTAAAAAAATAATCAACAAGCAACTTTGCGGATATTTTTTTATTGGTGCAGTAGTAGTTGATTTAGAAACAATACCCATACAGTTTGTCCCACAAAATATTATTTCACACAGCTTTGTGTGTAGTAATATTTTGTGTGAAAATGTATTGTAATTTTTGTATATAGTGATACGCCTGACCATGACAGAGCGGCATCGAAGGACACCAACATTGATAGACAGTAATTATTCTCCTTCAATGCCGCACTGCGCCCGACACCTGAGAAAACAGATGTTAGGTCTCTTATATCCGGTAATTTTACTAACTACAGAGTCTTTATCCCGATTTACAAAAGTGCATAACTAAAGTGCACTGCGATGGTACCTACCAAAACGACTCAGTATCGAGTTTACCACCTAGTAAATTTGAATAAAAAACAGGAATAGATACGAGCTTAAAAGCGCTGCAAGCGGAACATCGCAACGCTTCAGTACACGTAAAATTAAATTCCCTTCGTAACTTTGTCCATTTGCCGTTTCTGAACGTCAAAGGAATTGACGGTGCATTGTGAACTCGCTCTACCATATCCGTAGAAAATTTTCAAAGTATACAGAACACTTGGCACTTTTGGCTCGGATTTGTGCTCAAAACGCGTAAACAACATATACGTATAAAGCAAAAAGCTATTTCAATCAAAGGCAAATAAAGTTATATTAAAATAGGTAGACACACAATTCAATTATACATTTTATATCGCAAAATTATTATTATACTAAGTCTAGCGTTGCTTAGACATGTTTTCTTCTGAAAAAAATTCAACAAGAAATTATAACGGGACTTATAGAATCGCTCAGTCATCCGTCTGTGTTTCATAAATATTTCGGAAATATTTGTGAGTTAAAATTTAAAAGGAATCCAAGTACTCTCTCTTCAACCTATCGCAGTCCGCTGCTCGATATAGGTCTCCCCCATTTTGCGCCAGATATCCTGGTCCTCCGCTTTTCTCATCCAGCTTCCACCAGCGACCAAGTACGCGGCCTCTTAAAATCGTAAAAGTTAACAATATTAAAGTATACATTAAATTATCTGTGATGATATTTTTAATTTGTCCCGGAATAATTTTAGATAAGTAATTATGATCACGAAAAATAATATTACGTCGCATAAAAGCTCATAATAGGACACTGAAAGAATCATAATTCTACAAAAAGAAAATGAGTAATTTCTGATCAGACAAGGTCGAATCTAACGAAATCAAATTTGGTGTTCAAAACTTTGCAAGTAAAAATAAGTGCAATACAGTTTCAGGAGAAAAATCAGAAAACGCATAACGTAATATAACATATAAAAATATATACATTTTTATGTTACAAAGTGTACAAGGTCTGTTGGTAGTGATCCCACGACAGAGCGGCATTGAAGGAGACCAACAACTGATAAACAGTTATTATACTCAATCAATTCCGCACTGTGTCCGACACCCGAAACAAGTCTTTTCATACCCGGTAATTTTACTAGTCATAGTGCCATCATCCCAAAACACAGAAGTGCAAGACACTTCTATTTCACGGGATGATATCTGACACTGCGGTGGTACCTACCTAAAGGATTCAGTGAGTACTCAAGACTACTGAGTCTACCACCTAGTTGCTATTCCTAGCCACTTCATTGTCTATGTAAATGTAGATCCAATTACAAGTGGAAGCAAATCAGCAACTTTATTCAACAAAATCATAAAAGATTAAAAAGCAAATGCCTTTTAAAACCCCCGATTACATCCTAACAACCAGCCACTTTAGCCCTTCAAAGCGGTGAAAAGTCGGAAATTCGATAACGCACCTTTTCTTCAATCTTGACCTTTTGCTTTCGTGAGTCGGAACCATATATCATCTGGCACGGGCCATAGATAACAACTGGACTACCATAGACTGCTTTTTACACAAATAATGATAATTGTCGAGGTCGAACTGATAGTGCGCGGTAAATGGTTTTAATGGGCTCACCTTTAAAACGTAATGGCTGGATAGGGGGCTTTTTGTGATTTACTTTCATCTATTTTATATATGTTTGCTTGCGAGTAAACACCTTCACATTGTTATAAGTTTTAGTAATCAGAAATATGATTTAGTGACGTTTATCGCAGAACAATGGCTGTTGGAGCAGACACGCTCTGGAGTGAAGGCCGCGTTTCAGCAAGCGTAGCGTAGAACGCCCTCCGACCCGATAGACTGACGACTTGCGAAAGGAAGCTGGATGAAAAAGCAGCGGACCGGGATATCTGGCGCAAAATGGGAATGACCTGCAACCAAGTGGACTGCGCTAAATTGAAGAGAGGAATATAGTCCTACAGTAAAGCGAACTACAATCTGTTGAAGGTACTGCTACCCTCCTGCCAAGCCACGAAAGTTAAGTTTTGCCAAGAGTAAAGGACAAAACCTTTAACTTACGTGAAGTAGGCACTAAGCCCTACAGATTACTGGTAGTTTGGGCTAAAAATTAAGTGATAAGGTTAAGTGATGTTTATAAGAAAGGAAATGTTAAAATGAAATATAATGAGATATCGTAATGTTAATAGAGTTACTATTTGAGTTGAAAATAATATACTCTGGATACTCATATCCTGATTAGAGCGTCGGTGGCTCGATGGTGTGGACTGTCGCCCTCCTACCGAGAGGGCTGAGGTTCAAATCCCGACACGTACCAATGTGTTTTCGAATTTTCGGAAAATATATGTACGTTATCCGACGCTCTTACGGTCAAGGAAAACATCGTTGAGGAAACCTGCGCAGCCTGCGAAGAAATTCAAGGTGCGCGAAGTCGTCCAATGCGCACTGGCCCGCGTGGACGACTACGGCCTAATCACCCTATACGGGTAGGCTCGTGCCCCTCGGTGGGGACTTTCAATGAGCTGATGATGATGACTCATATCCTTTATTGAGTATATATAAGAAATGTTTATGAAACACAGACGGATGACAGAGCGATTCTATAAGTCCTATATATATATATATATATACGCACTTGTAACCTATACTCTAGATTAGTATTTTTAAGTATGTAATTTACATTAAATTCTGTTTAACTTTAATTTGCTAAACTGCTTCCATGTCAGCTGTGATTGTCGTGGCAGTTTGTAATTAAGGCATCACTACTTGTTTGTATCGCTTACGTATGTATATTGTCAATGTAATAAGTGTATGTCTTGTAAACTGTCCTAAATAAATAAATAAATATTATCCTGACCGAGAACTCATTCTTAGGTTATTATTCTTTCTTTGGCCGAAAATCGGTCTGGAAGGTTATTATTATTATAATAATTCTTATTATATGATTTAGATGAATAACTCACACATAGAGATTTATGAATCATATACCAGTACATGCGTAGTCAGGGGCAGGTGATTAACCTTCAAATTAAAGCAGCTTCAAAAACAGGAAAAATTTGGATTTACTCTTGAATGAAGTCTTAATTTTTTCTTGAAAAATTACATCACCGCTCATAGACAATTACAACATGATTCACTCTGGTCGTGCATTAAATTAAGAAAAAATAGTCTTTGTCGCGTTTCAGGTACGAACCGAGTTACATTTCTGCCCAAACGTACACGATCACTTTACCCTGCTTGCTATGCCCTACGCCCTATTCAAGCTTCAGTCTTGGACCCCCTTCATATTGATTTGTTTTTTATATAGGATAGGGGGCAACCGAGCAGACAGATTACCTGATGGAAAGTGAATACTGCCGTATCCACTGACGTTCACACAGCGCCATCTAGCCCCAAGTTAGGCGTGAAGCTTATGTATGTTACGGATACTAAACAACTGATAAACATACTTATGTACATTTCTTTTTGTAAATACATACATAGAAAACACCTAGACCGCAATACGAACAGATATGTTCATGCACACTTTTTTGTACTGCCCGGGGATCGAACCTGGAACTTGGTAATATCTGACGTCTCAACCATTACACAAAATTATCCAGATAAGTTTCCAAATAAGAATAAATGAAGGCCAATAGCGAAAAGTCTATCCGAAAAAAATGTAAAATCGATACTTTTTAAAAAGTTCTAGACGATTCCAGAATAGGCTTGAGCTATGCTGACATCGCTGTTAGGTAAGGTTGGGAGCGAGTAAATCTTGCAAGCTCATTATAGTGACAAGTTTTATAGGCCAGTCTCGCCGGAAAATTAAGAGAAGCATAGAACCGCGCCGCGGGCTACGGGCGTAGGCGAACAGTATAGTCTTTTCTAGAAAAGTTTTATCATTCAACTGATGGCGATGAAATATAGTATGTGCTTAATGTTTTCCTCTGGTTAATAAAGGTTTATTTATATGGTGTTATATTTGGAGTGTACGTACAAAATATGTAAATATTATATAACATAATTTTTGATATATGCATAAATTTATATTTTGCTGTTAAAGCTTTTTTTGTTTATTGTCACATTTTGTGTTTACCAGTAGTAGGGAGTACCATTTAATATTTTATAAAAAAATCTTTTTCCGAGAATATAAAGAACGAGACATACCCAAAAACAACTACAGTAAACGATTGCAGAAATAGCATAAATTCATACTAAAAAATAACCTAACATTAACGAAATTCCATGCCAAACAATACAATTTGAATTAATAAATCAGTCGACTCCACTACCAGTGATTTTTCTTGAATGCAGACAGTTAAAAAGTGGTTCATTTCTCATTTGAGTTGACTTTAAATATTAACGAATGCCGCCGAGCGAGCCTTGAACTGCACACCCACGCAGTATTTTGACGCAGCCTTCGCGTCAGCTGATCGCCACGTGACGCCATTTTGTATGCCTCCGTGGTTACAAATATTTAACGTTTTACTGGAGGCTCGTAAAGTTAGCTTGTAAATGCATTTAATAGACATTAATTTCTGCCTTAAATTCAAACACAATAAAAACTACGGACTGTCAAATATACAACTTCATCATTCAATTAAATTTTTGTTCAAAGATATATAGAAGGCTATAGATAAAAAAATATTAGCATACTAAAAATGTGTGCTGTTTTAAAACATTTACCTACATTTATTTAAGTCAGCCATAATGTAAAAAGTATAGATTCGTAATATGCTCACAAAACAAGTGAAAAAAGTGTTCCGAATGCTGCGACAGCACACATACACATATTTCGAATGAGCTTACATTTACCTAAACAAAAGACTACAAACTGTATTCTCTTTGGCGGTTCGTTTTTGAGGAAAGGGTGGGTATCTGCCTTTATATGTACAGAATATCATTGAATCAAATATTTTCTTAAGATTTTTTCGCAGTAATGATTATATATATTGATACTAGAGTCTACGATATAGCCCGTAGGTTCAGCAAGTTGAAGTGGTAGATGGCAGGGCACATATTTCGTAGAACCCGAAGTGCAATCGAGCATTAAGGTTCTTGATTGATACGTACAGGATACGTAGGCCTTTCCTCAATAAATTGTACTGGTGACCTGGTTAAGATGGGTAGCAGATGGACGTTGACTGCTACGGATTGCCAGGAGAAATCATTAAGCTACAATGGACACATTAAGCATTAATAAAGATAATGATGATGAATTGATATGTTAAAATAACACATAAATAAATGCCGGGCCCTTTGATAGCAGCCAACAAATAATAAAAAACCAAAGCTTCAATGTTAGGTGCATTATTGTACCAGAAACCTTGTGTTTGGACGAATTACCGAGTGCTCTAACGAGGTCATAAAATATAACAATAACTATGGCCTTGAACCGCCCACGCGCGGTTGCAGCCATAAAACATGGACTACGGTCTTAGTCCCTATATTTTCAATTAATATAATACAAGTTCTGTTCTCTAATCAACAGTCAGTCTAAGTTATCGACGAAACTCATTAGTTTTTGTCATGGTCTTACTAGAGAGTCAAAATCCAAAAAGTCCGTAACGTTATATATAACGTACGTTTACTACGTTTTCGCGTTTATGCCTCATGTCATAGTCGCGAAATTTTGTAAGTTCGATATGTGCATGTATTTTTTGTTTACGCAAAAACTACAAAATTAGATTTTGATAAAACTCTGCACTAATATAACATACACAGCAAAATAACAGATTATTCCTAAATTCACACAGAACTGCAACTTCATAGAAAAAACACGGCACCCTGATAAATGTTTTCCTGCTGAATACTTATGGTTAAATCTTTTAAATATTATAAAAACTCACATACAATGTAACATGTTATACCGGTATTATAATCCTGAACTTCAGAGTCCCTATGAGGTGAAGCTTTAGAAATCTATAAGGGACTTAAACATTCTACCGGGCCGATAGAAACGTATATGACGTACAATTTTCAAATTTCAAAATAATATAAAGCTAACCGACATAAACAAAACAATAAAAAATACCAATAAAGCAGAAATACCAATGTTAAGCAAAATCGATAATTATGACAACCCAATTAACTTGGAACCTAGTTCTCATTTAACATAATAATCCGATCGATAATAAACTCGTTATAAAATTATGGAATTCTAAGAAATAGTCTGCAAATACTCAATTTATCGATAAGGTATACGATTAACAACCCTGGAACATGAATTTAGAAGTAATCTGAGGCAATAAGGGAGCAATTAGTCTACTTTAACATTAAGGTTGGTTACAATAAGTCTGTCGCATTTTTTCTATCTGCGACCCCGCTATGCTGCCGGGAAAGCCTATACTTCCAATATTTATAGGCTGATGATTGCTATGAAGAGTTTTATTACCTTGGATCGTGACAAATGGTCTCCACTATACGCATATAAAATTCGAGAGATAGCGTAGTGAATAGGGCGTTCGATTTTATTGATAAAAGTCTTGTTTATATAATAAAGATAACAAGATCACCAGCTTGCTTACCTGATGGTATAGCCAAGTGATCCTATCCGTGACTGATGCAGTATTTTAGGAAACCAATAAAATATAGGAAGGAGTTTGTACTTTATTTACTGAGCAACTGATATGCATACTCATATACTTTTCAGTAGAATGTGAAAAATCTATTCACCGATAGAAAAATTGCTGGTTGAATGTAGAAATACCCTTTCTTTGGAAATCCTATCACGTGACACATAGCATCCAGACTGATGCAAGGACATGTCCATGCACATATCTGTACTGCCCGGGGATGAATCTCAGAAACCGAAGATAGTGATTAGTTTACGTCAACACTGCACAGTAGCCAGACGCGACAGATCTTATACCTAGTAATATTTATTATAACATTAGCTTCGGTGCCCTCGCCCTGAAACATAGAAGTGCAAAACACTCCTATTTTACGGGACGCTATTTGGCACTAAACCTGTTAAGACAACTTAGTATCGAGACTATTACCCACGTCAAACTATGCTTGAAAATAAACTTTAAATATAATCGTTTAGAATATAATCTACCTCGTCTTTATTCATCATCGGTCATATCAGAATTCATCACGAATGACTGAGTTTAATCCGACCTTATGCTTATTGACATAGGAGCGATTATGGTAATCATCTCATGGTGTCAGTATCAGCGGGCGAGATAAACAGCTGTCAGATTATTCAATAAAACAATTGTAACAACTAGTCACATGAGGAGTGTTCGGGCTTCAACTGTCATACAATAAAAACAACATATTTATCGACAAGGACGAGTGTTTTATAATAAAACGAGTAATAAATGCAATCTGCGGTTAAGAGATTTCGTGGAATATGAAATCGAATGCATTTCGGTTTATTGAAGTAGTTATTTTTTGTTATACACATAGAAACTATACACAGCTTGTTACCCAATTAAGATTGGTATTTTACATGTAATTTTTAATTGCGTTATATGTAACTTAAATAGCTGATTTAAATAAAAACTTTTTTTAATATGGCATACCTGCTAAATCTTTTGTTTGAAAAGGATTTGTTTACCTTCTACATTAATAAAATTAGAGAAAGGTTTCAACTTCATGAAAGTGAAATACCGAATACTTAAAGAAATATAGATTTTTAGTAGGCCACAAATGAAATTAACAATTTTCGACTTCAACTTCTAGAAAAACTAATAAAGAGAATCGCATATCAACTTAATACATGTATCTCGAAACAAAAATGACAGTGAGATCAGACTTCTTATCCACGTCAGTCGATATCAGCGGGCACATTAAATAAATAAACGTCGTCTCTACATACATTGGCCTCGGCGCATCGACTCGCGGGCCAAGTCTCCGAAACAAAGAAATCATGGACTACGGAACAAGGTCGGGGACTATCGGCGGTGAGATAGCCCCGTCACCGTGGGACCGCCGCCCCCAACCTGGCACCTTCACCTGATTCCCAGGGACCTTGTCTTGACCGTGAAAACACTAAAGCTTTCCATCGCCCGCCATCCGCTTTTCCGCACAGTGAATTTTGGCGCACGTACTACGAGCTACGCTGCGGCCCGTAGCGCCGTAGCGTTTTCGATTAGTCGTAGCGTTATCTCGCGTACTGCTCTTAGTAATTAAAAATAGGGATAAATAATTTTGAAATTGGAACATACCTGATATAGATGTCTCGTTCTATCGGTGAAGGTCGGAGTTGGTTAGACAGTGGTGCACTCGCGCGTCGTCTTCGGGCGACGATGGCTGACTGGGCCCGGCCGCGAGCCCCGCCTCCCGCGCCCCGCTTCCCCCGCACGCCCTAGCGGATAAACAACGTGCATTGTGGCCCGATCTGGACCTACTCTCCTGAACACACACACATACACAGCCGGCGACGCATGAAACAAAGCCGGCGTACAAAGCTCGCCTCCCGTGTACACCCTTGTCAATATAGCATGCGGTGCGCGCAATGGACGCGCAGGCGATTGTTATGCGATCGCAACGAACGGAAAAAGAGTGGATATCAAATAAATTTACTGCCCAGATAGTAGCCTAGCGTTATAGATTTTGGATTTAAGTCTCACGGTTGTACAAATCCAGGGGAAATATAATGTAGTGGATATCGTTCTTGCCTCGCTTATTCACCTAACTGCAGTAAGAAAACTGTGATTAAATTTTGATAAAATAGGTGCTTTTTACCCCCTGTAATGATATTCAACTATTACGAGTTGCAGATTCGAATTATTTTAAAATTAACCTGCATAAAGCCGTTAATATTCTCTATTATAAGCAAAATCAAACCGCATTTCTTGATATTTTAAAACTTTTTTTGTCAAAAATATTCTACATTATCATTGATAACTTATTAAGTATGAAACGTCGCACAAAAGAACACTGGCCTTCCCTCACAATGTGGCTATATAATGTGGGATATATACTTAATAATTTAATAAAGCTTTTGCTCGCGGCTTCACTCGCCTTAAGAAGTATAATTTTTAATCCCCTATTTTCTCCTCTTGGGAGTGGAATTTATCAAAATCATTTTTTAGGGGAAGTCTATGTCATAGTAGCTTTATGCTTGCAAAGCCAGCTCGATCGGTTTAAAATTGACAAAGTTTCATACATATTTTCAACCTTACCACTCACAAGTGCTGTCTACACCTGCCAAGCATTACAACAGCCTTCACTATCGAAGAGGAGGTCCCAATTCTAGCACTGGATACATAGGGGCTGCTAATGTTTATCATTATACGTCCCCATCAAAGGGCACGAGCCGACCCGTAAAGTAAAGCAAAATTGTTTACATTTACCGTAAAAAACAGTTAAAAATGTACTTCGATGTGACAATCAATGTCGCCGTTGTTAAAATGCTAAATGAAATAAGTACTTATGTTTAAAAAGAATCTTAAGAATTATTTTAAAAGTACAAGCTATTTTTAAAACAAATATGGGCTACCCATTAGCCCATGTAGTCGGCAAGTAGGAACTAGCGGTAAATGCAATCCAATCCGCCGAGAGCCCGCTTTCAATGGAACCTTTTAGCTGCCTGCGTTTTGTTATACGTACCAATACGGCATTTCACCAAATGTGAAATGTATTTGTTGTTATTTTCCTTTTACAATACAAAGGTTTATTTACCTAAGGGTACTCGTATGCCAATAGTACACATATTTAACTATGAAACCAAACATTTTTAAAATCGTGTTCGAGTACAGGCATACTTCTGTCGTCTATCTAGACGACAGAAGTATGCCTGTAATTAGTGTATTGAAGAGAAACAAGAAGAAAACAAGAACTATTTAATATTACAAAAGAAAAAATTAAATAATTGAAAATTAAGACTGCTTAGCAGTTAAACTTAGCAGTTTTCTTTTGAATTTCTGGTACGAGTCGTGGAAAATACCAATTTTAAGATAGAAATTGTATTCGTCATAAAATCTTGGTAGTAGGGAGTGATGACCCAGATTTGATCGAAATAGAGTTTTATGGTATAGTTTAACATTTCAAGATTACACAAACCACATAATATAAGTCATAAGTGTTCATTGTAAAACTAATTATGAATGAATTTTGACTTTGACTCTGACTTTGAAAATAAAACATTTTAAAAAAGTAGTTACAACTACGCCTTTCCGCACAACATAGCTCATATCTATTAAAACTTTTTCATATTACAAAGGCTACATGATGGTCAGAACGCTCACCTGATGGTTAAGAATACGCCTCACCATGACAGAGCGGCATTAAATGTAACCACCAACCGATAGACAGTTATTATTCTCCATCAACGCCACACTGCGCCCGTCACCCGAGACAACAGTTTTAGGTCTCTTATACCCGGTAATTTTACTAGCTACGGTGCCATCACTCCGAAATTCTTGTATTTCACGGGACGATATCTGGCACTGCGGTGGTACCTACCTAGACGGCTCAGTACCGAGTCCACCACCTAGTAAAATTATGCCGCAACTTACCACGTAGCACGTAATACGGATTGGTGGGTGTTAACAACTTAGATAGTGGTCAGGACCAATGACTTATAAGTTTACCGGGTATAAGAGACCTAACATCTGTTGTCTCGGGTGACGGGCGGTGTGCGGCATTGATGGAGAAAATGACTGTTTATCAGTTGTTGGTCTCCTTCAATGCTGCTCTGTCATGGTCAAGCGTATCACTTACCATCAGGAGAGTATCCTGACCGTCCTGTTCACTTCGTAACATAAAATACTTGACGTGCCCTTCGAAGCACGGAACCATCTTTCTTTTCGAACAATTAGTATTTCTTTTAAATAAATTGCACTATTTTACTTTTACTGAACAACGTCTGAACAAGCAACAAACTAAACGCTCAAACGTCTAATAGTTGTTAACGTAGCTGACTTTATATTTTTAAATAAACCTTACCGTTTACCGAAACAAAACCAAAAGAAAAGCTTAGCAGGAAGCTCCTAAAAACATGCATACTTATAACTAGTCACAGAAGTACAAAGTACTTTGCCAAGTCCTCCAGACGTTATTCCTCACGGCGGACAACACAAACAATACATAAAAAGAAACTACTCGAATGACCTCCCAACGACAGACACACCAGACTTATAATATAGCGTCAAGGCAGCGCTTCTCAAACATTGTCAGTAAATAGAATGTCGGATAAACATGAAAATTGCCGGGTGTGAGAGACTTTACATCTGATGTCTCAGGTGACGGGCATTAAAAGAAATAATTAAGAATAATAACTGTATCAGTTATTGATGGTCAGGCCTATCACTTACCATCGAGTGTACGCATTGTTGGTAACAAAATTGATAAAAAGAGATAGTCTAAACAAAACAGTGATTTAGCTGTTGGCAATTACCAAGGGTTTTCAGGTGGTCCATGGAGTCACATTGATTCCTTGTAATAACAAAATCACTAGGCATTTTTTTTAATTTTAATGGCAATTATTGAATTGGGAATGGTGTGACAATTAGTTTAGTTATTTTATAGACTGTAAAAAAATATTTCATCATCATCAGCTCATTAAACGTCCCCACGGAGGGACGAGCCTATCCTTAAAGGCTGTACTGGTCTTAGTCGTCCACGCGGGTCCAGTGCGGATTGGCCGACTTCACGCACAATCTTTGAATTTATTTGAATAGCGTGCGCAGGTTACCTTACAATGTTTTCCTTTACCGTAAGAGCGTCTGCAAAACTTACATAAAATTTCGAAAATACGTTGGTACATGGCGGGATTTGAACCTGTATACACCAGATCAAAAGTCAACAGTCCACACCAATGAGCCACCGACGCTACCAAAACTAAAATATTCACCAGATAGTGATGTTGTCTACCCAAACTTTGGGAACCATTGCCACATGTACAGTATAACCACAGATTTCCCAATACAAGAGATGGGGCAAGCCGCGTTTAAAGTGCGACAAATGTAAGCTCAACGAGCATACACTGGCTGCCAGTTTACGCTCTGTGAGACGAGTCAAGACGCACGAATATTAGAAGAAATTACCGTTTTTTCCCAAAATGCCATCCTGTGCAATTGTAACATGCCATCATCGCAATGAATCAGTAAATTTACCAAGAAATATAATAACTTTTCACAGGTAAGAACCGAAAAGAAATTGCGACACTGGGACTGCCTATTAACTTGGCGGCTTGTCCAGTCTAATTGTATATTCGGATGTCTGTGAGTATAACGTACAAGGTCGAATATATCATAAAAAGATACTACTTGAATGCAGCGATTTTATACACTGTTAGATACATATCTGCTGAATTATATAATATTTATACGCGAAAGGAGTATTATTGTTATGGTATTGTTATGTACATATATCCAAGTCTGGAACATACAGTAAGGCTTATATTTTTCTATAATATAGACATATATTATATGCCTATACTCTGACAGATTAGAGATGTACTAACTCGATTTATGAACTTGATTTACGATTAAGGTAGTTTTCGAGTTCACTAGAGTTTGATTATTTCCGATTAGAATGAGGATCCACCCCGTGTTATTAGTATCTCTCTCCATTCAAACTACTACTGCTAAACCTAAGTTTCTTCCCTTTTTTGCCAGATATAAATAAATAAATATCCACTGACATTCACACAGCGCCATCTAGCCTCAAACTTAGCGTTAGCCTGTAATACGTATACTAAACAAGTAATAAACATACTTATATCCTTTTTTAAAATACATACATATCATTATACATAAAATACAAACAAACATTTTCATGCACACAAATGTTGGTACTGACAGGGAATTGAAATAATCTGAGCATCGGTGGCTCAATGGTGTTGGCTGTTGCCATCCTACAGGGAGGGCTGAGGTTCAAATCCCGCTACGTGCCAAATTATATGTACGTTAACCGACGCTCTTACGGTGGAGGAAAAACATCGTGATGAAATCTACGCGGGCCTGCGAAGAGATTCAAAGGTTGCGCGTGAAGTCGTCCAACCCGCACTGGGCCCGCGTGGACGACTAAGGCCTAAACACCCTATACGGGTAGGCTCGTGCCCCTCGGTGGAGACGTTTAATGATGTTGATGAAATAATCGTTGCAGTTTATATATTTTTTTATATTTTAAAAATATTGTGATTAACTACTCGTAAGTCTCAATAAAAACAAAAATATATAACGGCATTAGAGTCGTCAATTTGTCACATCACTTACTAAAACCAATCCCTGGACATTTATTTTAAAGAACAACCTCATTTAAATACATTCAAACGCATTTTAAACATCTGCCTTAAACAATGCAATTCCAAATTCAAAACGGGAATGATACAATACGATTCTATTTTAAATTGATTGAATCTGGCCGGTGTTTTCCACGTGAGTAGATGACCATTTATTATAGAGCCCTGTTATTTCATTACCTGCGTCGAACCGCTTAATTTGTTAGCGTGTGTTGGGGACGGGGCAGGTCAGGTTATACTAGCTTTTGTGCCGGACAGCCGCGGTACCCGTGAGCTTGAATACTACAGGTTTTATCTATCCCTAATTTTCTTTTTATTAACGTTATTATGTGAAAACATAGTTCATTCAGTACCAGCTACATTGTAGTAAGATAAAAAGTTATTTATTGTTGTATTCGACGACACATTTGGTGTAGCGACTAAGACTTCGACTACTACACCAAAGGTTCCGGGTTCGATGCCAAGGCAGTACAAACATTTGTGTGCATAAACATGTCTGTTTGTAATGGTCTGGGTGTTTTCTACGTATAATATGTATGTATTTGTTGTTTAGTATGCTTAGAAACGAACTAAAAATGTATCGTAGAATTATCAAGTTAAAATATCAAAGCACTACCAAGAAAAAGATATCAAAAGTATAAATACCGATCGAAGAATTTCACCGGTATTAATAATTGTGTCGTCGGGCGATTTCAGTGCAGTGCTCGAATGCCTCAATCGAGCTTCCCAACAGGTGGGTCTGATATTTAATTTTGACGACAAAACACATTCTGAATGTTATTGAATGCAAACCTTAGATACAGGTGGAACCTTGATTTCTGAAGACTGCTGTTATGATGGACTTTATAGAAAGAAAGGGGTTCTTCTTCCTTTGAGTGTTTTCTTTAACAGCTCTTTTTACTGATCTCATTGGATTTATCTACCCATAATCATTAACCTATAACTTATTCTTTTAACTTAGCTTTTGTTTTCAAGCATTCAAATTGATATTTTAATTGTTATTGTATTTTTGTGTATGTTTGACGTTCCTAAGTCCTTTTTGTAAGCCTAATTTAAATAAATGGATTTTGACTTTGAAACTTTGCTTACCCTTACCACTTACTTCAACCGTTGTATTTAGTGCGAACTTAGCAGACATCCATCTGCTACCCACCACCATAAGCAGGTCATCCGTCCATCTGGACGACAAAATAGAGACAGCTCTAACAGGTACAAATTAAAATATCACGAAATCATTCGCAAATTACTGCCGCTCTGTTTGTTTAATTAAATTTTCACTTGACCCACATGCGCGGCGAGCTAACGGAAATACATTTCATAAAGGAATTATCATATCGATATGAGATCTTATGGTTTTGTTAACCTCATTGGAGGAGCATCATAATTCAATTGCCACATTAATGCTAGACTCACTCTACGACCCATTTGGTGCAATGGTTGAGACGTCGGCTACTACAGCAAGGGTTCCGAGTTAGATCCCGGCCAGTATAAACATTTGTGTACATGAACTTGTCTGTTTGTATTGGTCTGACTTTTTCTGTTTAATATGCATGTATATACATAGTATATAAGTCAATATATATCCGTTGTTTAGCACCCATATTACAGTTTTATGCTTAGTTTGGGGCTAGCTGGTGCTGTATGAATGAATATTTATTATTCTTATTTAATTTTATATAAAAGTGCCGTCTAGAAATTCCTAGACACTTCTATAAAGTATATAGAAGGGCAATGTTTCGGCATGTTCGGAATTATTATTATAACACTCCTGTTTCACGGGACGATATCTGGCTCTGCGGTGGTACCTATCTAGACGACTCAGTACCGAGTCACCTAGTACAATTTTCGCTGAATAGTTTTGGATCGCCACCCGTCACACTGATCCAGTAAGAAGCTATCTGCATCTATCCTTTACCTTAAATCTTTTCAAGAATATCTGTCTATTTTGTAGTAGTGGCCTACGCTGTTAAATAATAATATTGGTAAGCAGCATTTCTCATTTCATTACTTTATTCCTGCCTTTTATTGCTCTTTTTCGTTCCATGTTGCTGCATATTGTGGTATTATTACCACATAGAGGCTGTATAAAAGATATTACTCTTGACAATATCAAGCTGTGTATATTATCCTTGGTTGTTATATTTATCATATCCTGTGTCGTTGTTGGATAGGATACTAGGAATACCCAACAGCATCCCGAAGTCTATAAGTCAAAGTCAAAGTCAAAATTCTTTATTCAAATTAGACTTACAAAAAGCACTTATGAACGTCAAAAAGAATACAAAATATACAATAAAAAATACATTTGAAATACCAAAGTAAAGCACAATAATGAATTTTGATACTTGGAAAAAAGCTGAAATAATGGAACAATGTGAGCCTCTGTATAAAATTTATAACATTAATGATTGGAAGCACAGATTTCCCAATACAGGAGATGGGGCAAGCCGCGTTTAAAGTGCGACAAATGTAAGCTCAACGAGCATACACTGGCTGCCAGTTTACGCTCTGTGAGACGAGACAAGACGTCATATTAGAAGAAATTACCGTTTTTTTCCAAAATGCCATCCTGTGCAATTGTAACATGCCATCATCGCAATGAATCAGTAAATTTACCAAGAAATATAATAACTTTTCACAGGTAAGAACCGAAAAGAAATTGCGACACTGGGACTGCCTATAAACTTGGCGGTTGTCCAGTCTAATTGTATATTCGGATGTCTGTGATTGGAAGTTTAGAAAAATAATGACATAAGTATTTTGTCGTATAATTTTTGTTGTGTTAAAATATATTCATCATGATCATCAAGCCTACTCCTGTCCACCGCTGAACATAGGCCTCTCCGATAGCACGCCACATTTATCTGTCTACTTATATAATTTTCGTTGTTTTAATATAATTTTCGTGACCTTCATCTGAAAGTGATTTAGGTACACTTTTTACGTTTCAATTAAAATGAAACAAATAATCAATTGTTTTCATTCCAATATGTATTTGCATGCTGTCCTATCAATGTTTCAAAACATGTGCACTTTAAAACGTTTTTTTCAAAGTACCAACTTTTATGACGACTTAGTACCTACTTATAATCAACGTTTTGTAAAAAATAAACCAGAATGCGCTTCCCCACAAGAATTACACCCTGAGTTCGAAATTGCCCTTGCCTTAATTAGATGACGAAAAAAAAAGAATGTCAGGCTGTTGAATATGTTCGTTCTACTAATACCTCGATGACGTTATTATAAGCAGCGGCATTTTAACTAACTTAGCAGCTATATTAAACTTTATCGTACCGGAATCTGTTTTAATGTGCGCAGTGCGAATGCAATCGGACGCATTGCGGCAGCGATACAACGCTGCTTCGTAATTATGCGGCCCGCAAAGCGTTTTTGTCTATGCCATTGAGTGTTTTATGAATACAATGTTCTAACTCTTGTTATTGCTAATTTTAAGAGAACACAACAAACACCAAATGTGTATCCTGATAAAGAAGTATGCAGGTTATTTTATGCTAAAGATAGCTCTTTTTCAAAAGAGAGAATTGCTACGAAACTGAAGCTCAAAGGGTATTTTGATACAAATTATTTATTTATTACCCATTTATCTCAATACGCATGAAGGGAGCTATGCTCAGGGTCTTTTAGGGTTGAGATCAGTAATGATTGAATCCGTAAGAGAACTAAAGTTACCCATAAAGCCCGCCGGATCGGCAATTTAAAGTGGCGGTGGCAGCAGGCGGGCTAGTCACGTATGGCGCAGACGAGTTCTGGAGTGGAGACCTCGTCTAGCCGTAGGATGCCTTCCAGTCCGATGGAACGACGGCTTGCGAACGGTCGCTGGTGGAGGCTGCATGAGAAAAGCGGAGGACCGGAATATCTGGCGCAAAATGGGGGAGACCTATGTCCAGCAGCGGACTGCGATAGGTTGAAGAGATCTATTTTATAACTTATACCTTACCTTTTTACATATTCATAATGTCGGTTCATAATCACAATAGACACCAGAATATTCATTAAAAAATCATCATCTTCAGCCTACTCTATTACGTGCCACTGCATAGGCTTAAGGTTTATTTTATTTTCAACTTTTTTAATGAAAATGTGTGCATTTGACTGTCATCTCACCTGATTTAATATGAAAAAAGCGAAAATAGAGTTCCAGCGCACATTCCTCGAATTATATCCTGTAAAATCCTGACACAAGCTACCTTGCGACAAGACTTTTCAAGATTCTGCAATGTAACTTTGTATGATCAAGTGCTTATTGAACATAAGTGTTCAAGCCCGTTTTTTAATCGAATTGTGTAAATGTGGCAATAATACTCCATGGCGTCCAGACGTGAACTTAGTTAAGTTGTAGAAGCTGTCCCGGCATTAAGAAACGGCTGGAATTATGGCAAATTATTATGGCAGAATATAACGTTACAGATATGTTTCCTTATTTCTAAAAATATTGTCTATGATCCAAATTGATGAGACAAATGTCAAAAGATAAAGTTTTAGAAAATGATAAGAATCATCATTTACGAAATGAAAAACGATAATGCGAAAAATAAATCTTTAAATCAAAAATCGTTTAATAAATAAGAATTACATATAGAGCGTCAGTGGCTCATTGGTGTGGACTGTTGCCTTCCGATCTGGAGAGTGCAGGTTCAAATCCCGCCACGTACCAATTTATTTTCGATTTTCGAAATTATATGCACGTTTATCGGATGCTCTTACGGTGAAGGAAAACATCGTGAAGAAACCTGCGCACGCCTGCGAAGAGATTCAAGATGCTTGTGCGTGAAGTCGACCAATCCGCACTGGTTCCGACGACTAAGGCCTGTACCCTTTACGGGTAGACTGGTGCCCCTCAGTGGGGACGTATATGAGCTGATGATGATAACACAGATCCCGCAAGGGCACTCCTGAATACGAGTACATTTGTAAAAGCTTCTAAAATCACTTGAGTCATACATAAATTCAACATCACAGTACATAAATATCTTTAAAAAAAATCCATCCACGCAAAATCGGAGAATTCAAATCACGACCTGAGAACCAATCATAGATTAGCATACGAACATAAATACGTCACCGACTAATAAGTATTTAAGACTTAAAGCTCACTCCACCCCAGTTTCATTTCACCGAACTCTTTTATCTGGAACATCTTTATGGGCGAAATTTTCGTAGGAATTCTAATTAAATTTCCCGAAGGCATCGCGACAATGGGACGTCGTGGCCTCGGAAGACTGGGGTGTGGGGCAAGTCTAAAGAATTTGCACTCCCTTCCACTTGTTAATGGTCCATCATCATCATCAGCTCATTCAACGTTCCCACTGAGAGGCACGAGCCTACCCGTAAAGGGTGCCTAGGCCTATGCCTTAGTCGTCAATGAGAACCCAGTGTTTAGCCGACTTCACGCACACCTTAGAATCTCTTTGGAGGCGTGCGCTGGTTTCCTCACGATGTTTTCCTATACCGTCAGAGCGTCGGATATACGTACATATAATTCCGAAAATTCGAATACACATTGGTAAGTGATTGGATTTGAACCTGCACCCTCCAGATCGGAAGCCATCAATTCACACCTGAGCCACCGACGCTCTAATAATAAATGGTCAATGCTCGAAAATAATGCATTATAGTAATTCTAGGTGAACACTGAGGCCTCTCAACCTTATTTACAAAAATTTTTTTAAACGTTTTAGTTTATAAACGCTTTATTGACATACTACTAGTGTATAATTGTCTCTAAACAAGCAAACATATCACAAATTTCGTTGAGCTAGGTTATGTAGAAGACAGCTGACACTTATAAGGTATAACAAAAATTATAACCCAATTTCCTGTGAATCCTGTCCAATATTTTTTTTTTGCTTTTTAGTTTGCAGTCGGTATTTTTTTGTTATTTTTTTTAAAGTTATGTACTGATGCAGTTACTTACACCTCACATTTACTACAAACAGAAAATTTAGCGGCTTAATTTCTCCATTTTCAAAAAAGTTCCTTCGTTACAATGACTACACAAGCAACAGTGTCTTATGCATCCGTGCAAAGCTTAAAACGAATAAACTCTGAACATGAAAATAATAGAAGATTCCTCTAACTTAAGGCAAGATTTTGGAGCCCAATTCGTTGAACCAAATTTACGGTTAACGGCATTCACCGGGACCCAGTGTGAAGTTTTATAATGGACTTGATTAATTCTATGCACCGCACTTTAATTTCACCTTTGTTATTACTGAACGGTAAGTATTTAATATCACGGAGCTGTAAAATAGGTTTCCACATTTCTATGAAACGTTATAATAACTTGAACTTAGTACAAATAGTTAATTTCACTGTGCCATAACTAACCCGTCTCTGACTACCTACTAGGGAAACTCGATCACAATACTTACAAGTAGGAAATTCATTTAAATCTTATGTACATGGCTTAGTTTTACGGATCGTACACCGAGTTTCCACTAGGACCAGTCACTGAACGTCTTTTCTACGAAATCATTATTATTTTCTAAAATCGAATCATTCACCCTGATTCATTAAACTGAAGATACAAACCCCATGCAAAATAAATATCTACAGACATTCACACAGCGCGATCTAGCCCCAAACTAAGCCGAAGCCTGTAATATGGATACTGAATAACGGATAAACATACTTATATATGCTTTTTTTGTAAATACATACATATTATGCATAGAAAAAACCTACAAATGTTTGCACGGCCGGGTATCAAACCCGGAAACCCTTGGCGTAGAAGCCGATGTCTTAACCGTTACACCAATGGGTCGTCAAATGAGTGTGTGTGCTCTCCACCCAAAGCCACGTCCTTCGGGTTGCAATTCTGATTCTATTTGCAATCTTAACTTGACGGTGAGACGAATATACCAAGTATTTCGTATTCGTTATTTGAGTAAATTTAAAATGGTCATAAGTAAATCTATTTTGCCCTTAAACAGTGTATAAAAGATACTTGAGATTGCATTCATTTCATTTGCTATTTAGCCCCTTATTGTAACACGACTCTTATTTTTGTAATTGGTTTACCCATTTCAGGTTTTACACTTTTAGATGATAGTCTTAAACGTCTTATAAAAACGTTTTGCTTTTGTTTATGCTTTCTATAAATATAAAATTCTTGTCTTAACGTCAAATATCTAAATTTAGTATAGAAAACACAATATGCCAAATATTTTTTGCCTCAAGAACTACGTCACAGCGCACTGCCTATGCACATTATAAAATTAGGTCGTTGAAATAATACGGCGGTTAAGTGCAGAGGAAATATCGCTGCAACGAAACTTTGAGGGCTGTGCTAACTACGCTTGTTTAACATACAAGGAACGTGCTCATGCTATTTAAACGAGGTTCATCAAGGCGATCTCGTTGTCATAGTAACGGAGAATACGAGGCGAAAACACTTCGTTAGTTGACTGTCTTCTATACGACCCATGGGTTCCGGGTTTGACCCCCGGGCAGTACAAATACTTGTGTGCATGAACATGTCTGTTTGTATTGGTCTGGGTGTTTTCTATGTATAATATGTATGTACATATTTACAAAAAAAAGTATACACGTATGTTTAGTACCCATTCTACAGGCTTCACGCTTAACTTGGGGCTAGATGACGCTGTGTGAATAATAATTAATATCCACTGACATTCACACAGCGTCATCTAGCCCCAAAGTAAGCATTAGCCTGTAATATTTTTTTTTGTAAATACATACATATTATACAGACACCCAGACGAGGCGAAAACACTTCGTTAGTTGACTGTCTTTTATACGACCCATGGGTTCCGGGTTTGACCCCGGCAGTACAATAATTTGTGTGCATGAACATGTCTGTTTGCATTGGACAAACAGACATGTTCATGCACACAAATTTTTGTACTGACCGGGCACCGAACCCGGAACCCTTGGTGTAAGAGCCGACGTCTCGACCATTACACCGGATTTGTCGTCAAAATGTCATGAATGTCAGTGGATATTTATTTATTATTGCAACCAAAACTAACGTATGTGCCGCACGCATACGTTGTTGGTAATTCATAACAGCCTCGCATGTAGGCAGTAGGTATTTTTCGGGCGTTCGTTAGCATATTGATAGTGTTTGATCAAACCGAGGCGTATTGTTTGCTTGTGAGGTCGCGGCCACGAAGGACGAGGCTTTTGCGTGAGTTACGTGTTTATACTGCGGATTGGGTGATCGATCTTGACAGTGAACTTGTAGATTCGATGTTAAATTAGCTAGTCATATGATAATGATGACCGACGACTTGCGAAAGGTCGCTGGTGGAAGCTGGATGAGAAAGGCGGAGGACCGGGATGTCTGGCGCAAAATGGGGGAGACCTATGTCCAGCAGTGGACTGCAATAGGTTGAAGAGAGAGAGAGAGAGAGAGATGATAATGATGATCTGTTAGTCTTTTACTGCATGGTACCATTTCAAAGAACTACGAGCATCATTATTTTTGACGGCTATTGTGGTGTAATGGTTGAGAAGTCGGCTGTTATACTAAGGGTTCCGGGTTCGATGCCCGGGCAATGGAGACATTTGTGTCCATGAATATACCTGTTTGTATCGGTCTGGGTGTTCCCACGTATTTCCTTAAAAACGATACAAGTATTTTTGTTTATGTTTATGACGTGTAGTTACCATTTTACATGATAGACGCTTAGTTTAGGGCTAGATGGCGTTGTGTGAGTGTCTAGCAATATTTTTTTCATTTCTTATTATTATTTCTGGGACCCAAGCCCAGGATTTCAAAAGCGAATAACAGTTTTTAGTTCTTCGTGAACACCCAGAGTTTAATATACAACTAGGATGGAACTCAAACCCGGAAATTTTGGTTTCGGATTGACTTTTCGTTTGCTGGGATCGCGGAACCGTTCGTGTAAGTAACAACCACAATACTGTATAAGGCATTATAATTATAGATTTCTCATTTTTCTTTCTGCTAAGCATTAAGTGCTTCGTTCAAAAAATCAAAACCACTATGGGGTTTTTTCCAAGTATCAATATTAATTTTAGTGCTTTACTCGTTAGTTTAAATGTTATTTATTGTAGGTATTATTTTGCGTATTTTTTGCGTTCATAAACGTTTTATGTAGATCTTATTTGAATAAATGAATTTTGACTTTATTAAAAACCAGTAATTGCTACTTAATAAACCCAGCGACCACATATTCAAGCTGTGTAGTCGAACCACTTCTCACAAAAATTTGACACTCGCAACATGGGCGTAGCCACACTGGGGCAAGCCCCAGCTTGAAAAATATTTTTTAAAATATGTTAGAGCCATATAACCCTGGCTCTAACATATTTTAAAAAAGTAAAACCGGGGGAGGGGGTGGAGATAGGTTCACTGTTAGCCCACACTGAGCCCAAGACTACGCTCATGACTCGCAATCTAAATTTCAAATCTGAAACCTTTCTTCAATCAGTTCCCACATTAATAGGTCCGTTTAACCGAAGATCGGCAGCCCTCGGCTTAATGCCCTGGAACACTTGCGTAATTGCTTGCTTGTGTAATTACGCGGCGACCTTTCACTGCTTGCCGATGACAGTAAACTTTTACTAGCAGTAAAAATAATGGCAGGGGGGTAACCATAATCTCTTAAAACAGCATTGTTATAATGATACGTCAGCATTTTTGTACCAGAAAAGACGAAGTAATATTATTGTAACACTGTTTTAAGAGATGGCGGTAACCCACCTGGTTATAAATCAAAAGCGTTTTACCTAGGTTTATCCGTTAGACTGTGGTCAAATGACCATGTTTTGCTTATTGTGAGGGTATTTTTACTAGAAGTAGTGCCTACATAACATTGTAGGCACTACTTATAAAAATAACAATTTTTATTGTATTTTTTCATAAACACGGGATTGGTAAACATAATAAAAAAGGAATGAGAGGTCTGGCGGATATTTCGGACGGTCGGATATTATATTACGGACACTAGCCCCAAATTACAGGAGCTATGGGAACTAACCATTAAACATCTATTTCTGCCGCAATGGTAAAAGGTACATATTGTAGGTAACACCTACATATTATTATGGTAAGTGCGTTCTGGGTCCAAAGGAATGATAAGCAGAAGTACATAGTATGTTAATTTTATGTCGTTAAGCCCATGTGGCTTAACATTTTTACGTCACAATGTAACAGCTTACACCGTGCTAACTCTTTGGGATCTTTGAAAGACTTTTTATTTTTTAATTTCCCATAAATTAAAAATTAAAAATTCTTTTCAAAGATCCCATAGATGAGAAGATATGCCAACAGTACACATACTCAACTAGGACATCACAAATTTTTGAATTTACGTTCTAGTACATGCACCAATTACAGGCATACACAGCATTCTCTGTAACGAAAGCACAACAATAAGAAAACATGAAATATTTAATATTACAATAGAAAAAATAAAAATAAAACAATTGGCAATTAGCAAGTACCTAAGCTTAGCAGTGCTCTTTTGATTTTCTGATAATAGTCTTTAAGACTACACAAGTTTAATGCCGATTCTTCTCGGTAGATAGCAACCTTCCTTTGGACTGTTCAAAGGTATCTACAAAAAATGTATGTGAAACACAAATTTGAATTTGGAGTTTATACTAAAAGCATAAGTACTATGGCGGAAAATATAGATAATTTAGCAGTTCTTACGCAAATGGCTTAATACAATTAATACATCTAGTGAATGCTTACAAATCTAGTAGAAAAATATCAGTATAATCATTTGGCCCGGATAAATTCATTTGTTTGGCACATTTAGTACGCATAAGGAGGGTATAAACTAGAGCCGCACCCATGTATGCCGACAGGCCTCAGGCACTCCTGCCTTGCCTGTGGCCTTGCGACGTGGAAAACAGGGCAGGATTGAGAACACTGAACAAGTAACTGCCTTCAACAAGCAAGACTGAAGTCAAATCTAAACCCATCTTGAATATATTTATTTATTTAGACAACCAACAAGATCATATGATCTAAATGTATACTTAGCAAAATGTATGATAGTATTTTACATACGTGAATACATGATTAAGCGATGCCTTAACTATAGGCTGTCACGGCTTCATCATCACCATCATTACAGCCTAAAATGTCCACTGCTGAACTAAGGCCTCCCCTAATGATTTCTATGCGGGCCGATCCCTAGCAGTTGACATCCATCTGCTACCCGCCACCTTAACCAGGTCATCCGTCCATCTGGTTGGGGGTCGGTCTATGCTTCGTTTTCCGTTACGTGGACGCCACTCGAGAACCTTTCCACCCCATCGGCTTCACGGCTTGTACAAACAAAATATGCGAATAAAAAATATAAACAATAAAAATTTGTTTTAATTTAATAGTATTTTATTTAAGCCTACCTAAATTTTACTTATAATGAATAATTATTGATAGTTCTTTGTAAACTTAAAATTGCGCAACCAATTACTCTTTGCTACGGGTTAATGCTACGGCAGTTGACTTAACTTTTACGTAGCATTTTAATAGACGTACTACGACGCTACGTACTGTTTATAAAGCGATAACTGACAACGTAGCACCACGACGAATAATGAATATCCACTGACATACACACAACGCCATCTAGTCCCAAACTAAGCATTTAGTCTGCAATATGGGTGCTTATCAACAACTCTTGGTGTAAGAGCCGAAGTCTCAACCATTACACCAAATGAGTCGTCAACTTTTCTTTTTTTTAATCATGTTCTGATGTAAGTAATACATAGTACATAAGATGTGTGTATTTTAAGTCTTTCTTTTAAAATACACACATAGTATATTATAAGTATGTTAATCCGTTGTTCAGATGGTGCTGGGAAATGTCGATTAATATATTATTTACGTGTACATTTTGGAGCCCCTTGGAGTCTCACAAAGGACAGCATTAAGAGTATTATTTCCCATAGAGAAATAAATTTATCGCCAGATCTCACCGAATCAGCACTTTAGTTAGTGGTTCCATCTCAAACCCTAGTCCCGATGGAGCGTACGAATTCTATACTGAAGACTGGGTCGAAAAATACCAAAATATTTTAGATTTTTCGAAATATGTGTACGTACGTTTATCTGAAGCTCTTACGGGGAAGGAAAACATCGTGAGGAAACCTGCACTCGCCTGCGAAGAGATTCAACACATTCACACTGGTCCCACGTAAACGACCAAGACCCACCCTTAACGGGTAGGCTCGTGCCCTCGGTGGGGACGTTTAATGAGCTAATGAAGATGACGATTATTCAGTTATCTTTTTACATAAAGAGAGACACTTCTGTATAGATTCTAATCAAAGTATTCAAGAACTCAAAACTGCTCTTGTTTTTTTAAATACGATATAATACTACCTAAATCATTTAATAGCACTACTAGAAAACCTACACTCATATTATGTGAGTTCTATACGGCATAGAAGACTAGAATCAAGGTTCAAAACTTGATTCCTACGTGATTCCGTTTTCAAGTTAAATAAATTTCATACACTAAACCCGATTTGTTCGGCACAAGCGCTGTCGTCTCGACATAATCTGATTTATTTCATATTGCTAACAACGAATGATTTTATGTTGCAACCTATATTTATAGGCATGTTTTCCTGCAGTTAGCAGTATATATTCAGTACACATTTAAACTAGCTAATATTGTATAGATAAATCATAGGCATTACTATACTAAGAGCTATTCATACATTTTACGTCTTATCTGTCGCATGAAAACACACTAAATTAATACCTACTTTGTTACTTAAAGTCATATCTTGAAAGCACAAAATATTGCAAAATATGCACAACATTATATGATTTATCTTGTTCTTTTACTAAGAAACTTCATTTCTTGCATATTTTAAAAAAGCTGATTCACAATCGACTCAAAAAGTGTCCGCGGCAAAAGTCTGCCCATAGCGTCAGTTGGGCACAATTTTCATTCATAATCACGTCGCTTTTGCCTTTTACCATTTAATGAAGCGTTAAGGTCTGCATTTTATTAAATAA
Source organism: Leucinodes orbonalis (assembly GCA_019425675.1). Lineage (NCBI taxonomy): Eukaryota > Metazoa > Arthropoda > Insecta > Lepidoptera > Crambidae > Leucinodes > Leucinodes orbonalis. The sequence goes on along the minus strand of PQWD01008894.1, from coordinate 23,325 downwards.
TTGTATGTCCTAAATAAATATAACAATAAGTCAACAAATGTGTCAAGCGGCTCGGACATTTTTGCTTGATATTTCTTCGTGCTTGTGCATCTAGTTAGTTTATTGTTTATCTAAAAAAATAAGGAACCAAAGTAGATGCTCGTATCCGTATTATACATCGACCTATTCTTGTATATATATAAAAACCGTACTCTACTGCAAAGCCACATTTTTTTTAATATGGCAATTAAAATTTAACGTCACTGTCAGCATACCATTGACAATTTGACAATCTACGTAAATTAGAAAAATACGTGCATGTAAACGGGGATAAACCGATAGCAATACGTGTTTAATTGTCATTCAATTCATCAAAATTTGTGTATTAACGTAAAGAAGACTCGAAACATGGCTTCAATACCTCTTATGTACGCTCAGGAAGACTGCGAGCTTGGAGGAAAAGAATCTGTCCAGGTAAATGATTTCGTCACAGTATGTTTGTAATAAAAACATTTTGAAAATAAGTGAATGGTCTTATTGACTGTCACGCGCTCACCTTCGGTACTGTTGTTTATGTTATTAGCAACAGTATTTGTTAGAAGTACATATTTATTCTATTTAACACAATTGAAACATAGCATATGTTTTGTCTTCAGACTATCTATTCGTCGTTTCAAAGATAAGATACTATTACAATTACCTTGTTTAACATGTGTTTAATGTGAAAACTAGTTATCTTAATATTTAGAACTTGAATATAAATTTAAAAGAATAAAATAGACACATATAGTATTAAAATTTGATAAATAACACTGCATTTTGAAGTCAATATAAATACAATATTGATTGATATGCAAATTACCAAACCAATATGCAATTACCAACCACATCTAACTTTCAAATAAACCTTTTGCAACTGACTTAATCCAATTGACACAACATTTATTTTGGAATCTACACATTAAACTACAAATAGTTACAAAAAAAATATTGTTATAGGATGACTTTGCTTACCGGAATAATGTGATGAATGCTGACAAAGAGATCCGTCTAGGCTTTATACGTAAAGTCTATGGTCTGCTGACAATACAACTGCTGGCCACAACAGCTATTGCCAGTGTTTTTACTTGTAAAACCAGTTCAAGGTTTTATTCATGAAAAGTAAGTACCATCATAAATCAATAGGACAGTAAACTAACTGATTTATGTGTGTTGTTTGTGTTACTCAAACTTCCTGGCAATGTATTTGCCAGGAAGTTTGAGTAACTATTTTCAGAAAAACACTTATGTTGCTATAATACATAAGTGCAATCAGTTACTACAAATGCTGTGGGGATGTTGCATTCTGCCATCCACAAATAAAATGCTTTTAAGTGACTAGCACAATTTTTCGATATAAAAACAATGGATAAGGCATCTCTTAGCATCTTATCACTATAAAGATAGTTTAAGACATTTTGCATGTAAAACATCACTAATAATGTTTAATTGTGCACAATTTAAATTACTTAAAAGCTGAACTAAAAATTGTGCTCATCAGTTAATGGCGTTTGTGGATGATAGCATAGCAGTTGATAACAATAGGTAAAACCTAATAAATGACAAAACTAAATTAATGCTATCTTTGTTTATCTTTGGCAAAAGTGTAGTAACATGTGAGGTGTGTCTTGCACCTTATTTTCCATTAATGGCTCTAGATGTTGTGTAAATTTACTATAGAATTTAACATTAGATTTACATTCATTAATATGTAATATAAAAAGCACATTAAATACATATACCTCAATTTGTTTTATGTATTCTTGGAATTCAGACACTCTTTCTCTGCCTGTTTTCGTTATTTATACATTGGCCAATCAAGTGTTATGGTTGACAACTCACATATTTCTAATAATACCCAAATGATAGGACATACTAAGATTTGTCTGTCTGTTTGTTTTGGGTAATCTCTGAAATGTCTGGACCGTTTTTGATGGAGCTTGTATTGACAGGTAGCTAATGTAACAAGGAAATACTTAAGACTACTTGTATTATAGAAAAAGCTTTTTATTTTAGGCAAATAAAGTAATGTTGAACCGCGCTGCGTGCAGTTCAACACGCGAAAGCTGCGGGATAAAATCGTATACCGCGTGGCTAGTTAATAAATAAACTTTCTTACAGCAACTGGATGGTGTTTATAGCCTTCATCCTGAGTATGGTGACACTGTTCGCTCTGATAGCGAAAAGACGTGACTCGCCGGCGAATTTGTACCTTTTGGCCGCATTCGTAAGTACCACATGAAAATAAAAGAGACAAATATTTGATGTCATGAAGCTTTTATCTACTCACGGATATGTACTACTCCAATTGTTGCAGTCCACTGCTGGACAGGTCTCCCCCATTTTGCCACAGATATCCCGGTCCTCTTTCCGGCTTTCTTCATCCAGCCTTAACCAGTGACCTTTAGCAAGTCATCAGTCAATCGGACCGAAGGGTATCCTACGCTACGCTTGCCAAGACGCGGTCTCTTCAGAACTTGTCTGCTCCAACAGCCATAGGTTCTGCGACTTACGTGACTGGCCCACTTCCAAGTTGCTGATCCAACGGTCGGTAACTTTAGTTCTCTTGCGGATAATATCATTTCTGATTCTCTCTTTAAGAGAGACCCCGAGCATAGCTCGCTCCATTGAGGGTTTAGTGACTTTTAATTTATTAACCAAACCTGCAATCAGTGTCCATGTGCCAAATGTAATATATATTTTTAATACTTTGCAGACCATAGTGCAAGCCTACTCCATCGGTGGTTGTGTCATACTGCGATACCTTTGTGGTGCTGCAAGCTCTTGCGCTGACGTTTACTGTTGTTTTCTCCCTCACACTCTACACGCTCAACACCAAACGGGACTTCTCTTTCATTGGCTATGGGTGAGTTGGTACCGAGGAGTCTTAGTAAAACTTGTATTTATTTATTTAGGTGGGTGGCACTGTGGCCCAGTATTTATAATCATCTAAAAAGTGAACGCTATTTTCACCTTCAAATAATTGGTTTTGGAAATATAATGATGACGGAAGTCTTCGACATTTATTATGAATATAATTAATTTAGTCGAGTTGGTTTAAAACTGTTATCATCATCATCAGCTCATTAAATGTCCCCACCGAGGGGCACGAGCCTACCCGTATAGGGTTATTAGGTCATAGTCGTCCACGCGGGCCCAGTGCGGATTGGACGACTTCACACACAACCTTTGAATCACTTCGCAGGCGTGCATGAAGGTTTCCTCACGATGTTTTCCTTCACCGTAAGAGCGTCGGGTAACGTACATATATTTTCGAAAATTCGAAAACTTGGTACGTGTCGGGATTTGAACTCAGCCCCCGGTAGGAAGGCCTCATATTTAAATGCAACTATTTCTATTTTTTTTTGTTATTATTTTATGTGGTCCTTTCTTATTATCCGCACCACTTATATTTCTTTCTGCCCTAGGTTAAGAATGCCATTCGGCATTCAGTTCGCCTCTGTACACTATGTATGTGCAATAAAGTTTTTAAATAAATAAATATTTATTGCGTGTTTGTCAAGAAACCTAACTTGGTTACAGATTGGTGGCCGGTCTATGTGTGCTCATCGTCGGTGGGTTCCTCCAGCTGTTCATCCAGAGTTCAGTGTTCGAGATCGCCCTGTCGTTCACCGGCGCGGTACTTTTCAGTCTTTTCCTCATCTTTGACACCCAACAGATGATGACACAGATCTCCCCTGAGGAATACATACTGGCAACAATCAATCTCTATATGGACATACTGAACCTGTTCATATACATACTGCGTATCCTCAACGAGCTCAACAGGAATTAAATTTTCATGTTGGTACTATGAAGCACCTTTCACCATAGTCTAGTTACCAGTGTTTGCATAGCAAAACTGAAGGTAGGGTGTGTGTTGAATGTTAAAGTTTATGATATATATAGCTGGCAACACCTTATACTAATGATTGTATTTGCGCCAAAAAAAAATATTAAGTTTGCCCAACTAGTATGTATGTGGGAACAAGAAAAACTGTTTAGTATCTGCGTTATTACGAGACTGCGAGTATGTAATGTTACATTATGGCGCTTTACACAAAAAACTTATTATACTTATAGTTCATACATAACTCTCTCTTAATAACATAAACCTTACACTGATTCACCGTACGAGCGTCGGATAACTTCATATATAATTGTAAAAATTTCGAAAAACAATTGTACGTCGGAATTTGAACCTGCGCCCTCCCGATCGGAAGGCGACAAACCATTGAGCCACCGACGCACTTAATAAACACTAATTTGGTCAACATAACGGCCTCAAGAATTTCCTTGCCTCAAGAATAATCAATGGAAACTTTGAATAATCACTTTTATTCCATTAAATTCAGTCCACGCACACTGTTCATTTTTAAAATGTCTTATAAAGCTGTGATTGTCATTTGCAGCCAATTAAAAAAGTCCAGTCATAATAAATCACTTAAGTCACAAAATAACATTGTTTCAATTACGTCTCCTCAAATATGCTCTCCAAAGCATCCGTGTCCATAGACACAGCATTTGTTATCTTCAATGCCGTCTGCTCACTGGAATGATGTATTTCTTGATGTATCTTCATATAATAAGGGTCTGTGAACTCCTCACTGCATATTGTGCATATCCGTTTCTCGTCTTCAACAATATTAGTGATGTGGTTTATCTCTTTCGAACCTCTCTCCTTTAACAGGCCGTCTTCAACTTGTGGTCTGCAAATATGGTATGATAATTATTTTTCATAATACTAATACATATACCAAGTTTTACATTGCAAAACTTAATTACAAATACGTTTTAACGTATATAATCGCATTTTTCTAGAAGCTGTCGAATAGTATAGAAGCGCAATTTATACGGATGTAACTGTTTGCCTGTGACCACGGTGACTGCAAAGGCACATAAACATCCGGATAATAATAAAATATCAGAAATATATTTGCTTAACTTTATATACAACCTGTTTACATACTCAATCTATACATATAAATAAAATTGGAGCGTCTGTTTGTAATATCGAAATAACAATATTTTCCTCATGCATAAGAGTATATATACAGTACATACACCAAAATTATAATTTTTAAATTTTTTGTCCGTCTGTTTCGGGTAATCTCTGAAACGGCCGCGCCGATTTGGTCGGGACTTTTTTGGCAGGTAGCTCATGTAACATGAAAAACGTAGGCTACTGTAGGTTGAAAGGCTTTTTTAATACGGAAACATGTATAAATGTTGTTCCGCGTCGCGTGAGCAGCGCGCTTTTTAGTTTATGTTTACTAAAAAGATTTTACATCCGCCGAGTAATACCGCGGGGCACAACAATCTTATATAGTTAATATAAGACTGTTTAATCTTACCTTATAACATCGTCCAAAGTCTTAGGCCGCTTGAGTTCAGCGCTCGCGAGCGCTTTACACCTACGCCTATGTTTACTCAGATCACTGAACGTGGCGAATTTAGCGCTGCAAGCGTAACACGAGTGCTTGTTGTGGCAGGTCTCGTGGACCATCAGGTCCGTTGACGTCGCGAACGCTGTTGGGATAATTTACATATTTTAATATTAATTTATTTATACTCGTTCTATGGTTGTGGGCTGAGCGCCGAGCTTAGCGTAATTTGATTAATCTGTGGATCGCATAAATCAGAAACTAGCAGGAAGCTGTTAGAAAAAACAAGATGAACTGGGGCGAAAAAATGTCTGTCACAAAAAAGAAACTCGAGGAAATTAAGGTATAAGAAATTAAATTATGATAAGAATTTCTATAGCAGAAGGCCAGCCCGTTGAATCTTTCAATCAAAATTTAGCCCGGAACTATACAAACAATTTTATGATCAGAGATAAATAGGGGCTGTTGAGGAAATACCTGATAGAACAGTGGTAATACAATTTTATATTGGAATTTTTAAATAAAAGTACTCACTCCTACGACACATCGCGCATACATGCTTTTCGGGTGGCTGCGTCGATTCCGCCACTTTCCTGCCCACCGTCTGGTACGAATGCTGGGCGATCACGTGCGCCTGACATACAAAATAATAAATAAATAATAGCCACTGACATTCACACAGCGCCATCTAGCCCCATATTAAGCGAGGAGCTTGCAATTAGGGTACTAAACAACTGATAAATTTGTTGGAAATCTATGCATATTATACACTAGCTTTTGCCCGCGGCTTCGCTCGCATTAAATTCGGGATAACACGGTACTTACATTTATCACTATACATAGGATTTCCCCTCCCTCCAACTTTAAAGGTTTCAGGGTCAATTTCAGAATTTTTTTTAGCAAAAAATATGTTATAGTGAGCTAACCTTAAAAGATAGACATATGACTTTTGTGAAACTTAAACCGTTTACTCAGCGTACGCAGCGGAAGCTCCAAGTATGAAAAAATACCCCCGATTTCGAAACATTCTTCATTGCTGCTCCGCTTCTATTACTCGTAGCGTGATCATATATAGCCTAGCCTTCCTCGATAAATAAGCTACCTAACACTGAAAGAATTTTTCAAATCGAACCAGTAGTTCCTGAGATTAGCGCGTTCAAACAAACAAACAAACTCTTCAGCTTTATATATTAGTATAGATAGAATCACCCAGACCATTACAAACAGACATGTTCATGCATATGTTTATGGAAGAGCGGAGTAACCTGATAATTTTGTAAACTTGTAATTTTTAACGAAATAAAAATTTATTATTTTTATTAAGTTTGTAATACCAAGGGATCTAACCCGGAACCCGTAGTGTAGTAGCCGAAGTCTCGATCATTGCACTACATGGGTCGTCAAAATGTTTGTTTCTATATTCTAACCACGAGAGCCGTAATATCTTACGAAGAAACGTCAAAAAATGTCCTAGCCGCACAACACATACGTATAGTGTTATTCATTTAAATTTGGACCTTACGTCGTCACTTAAAAGGGTACAAAAGAGCACACTACTATGTCATTATAACATGCCATGAGCTCCGGGCGAGCGACATGATTATGAATGAAAATTCTGGCCAAACGACGCGATGGCACAATTTTGACGCAGACAATTCACACTCAAAAGTGCATCGAGTTAATTTATTGTTTATATAAGAATGTTATATATAGATTGGAAATGTCAAACGATGGATTGAATTTGGGTTTTGCCTTAGGTACATAACCTAATTGTCAAAAAGTTAACAAATGGTTTCATTTCATTACCTTAAGTCCTGTAACACTCGCAAAAACCTTGGAACACAGCAGGCACTCAAGCGACAACTCCGTGTCCTCTGATTCGCTGGGCGCGGCTCCTCTTTCACCTCCTGCAATAGCTGTAAATATTCTTGTATCATCATTACAGCAAAAACGTATTACTAAATAAATAAATATCCACTGACATTCACACACCCAGACCAATACAAACAGATGTTGTATGTTCATGTACACAAATGTGTGTACTGCCTGGGGATCGAACCCGGACCCCTCTGTCCTCTCTTTCTCCTCGCCCGCTCTCTCTTCTCTCTCTCCCCTCTCTCTCCCTCTCTCTCCCTCTCTCTCCCTCTCTCTCTCTCTCCCTCTCTCTCTCTCTCTCTCTACTCGCACTCTCCAATTACAAAAATGTTCTTACTTACTTCTTTGTCATTGTGGGTCTCGCTATCTTCATTTTTAGCCAGTTCTGGTATTGCAATCGAGGGAAGTTCACTTAGCGACGTCACTCCTATAAAAAGAGACAAACTGGTTAGAATTACGGGGTTTAATTAAACAATAAAAAATACAAAGTCTGAAGTCAATTTGCCCAAAAACGTTACTTATTGCACTCTTTGTTAGAAAGGCAGAATGTGACACTGACGCAACTAATGACGATATTATTTTTGACCTCAATCAACATTCTATACATGTCCAACATTATTATTTTATTGACCTGAATATTATTTAAAATTCAATTTAATAATATAATAAAAACACTATTAAAAAAACCCCCTACTGCGTTACTTGACAGACTGTTCTCAGTTTAAGATGTATTCTGAACGGTTTGTAGCTTAATTTGACATTCATAAGTGCCTTCTTTGGCCTAAACTGAATAAATGATTTTTTGAATTTTTGAATGATTATTATAGTCCACATTGCATGCCGTGGCAACCTATAAGTGACACTTAGCTTTGTTTGTCTGTAATTTCTTGTTGCTTGTACCAGTGTTTATCATGTTGGTTGTCCAAATAAATAAATAAATACCGACTCACCATTTACCGCTATAGTCGCCGGCTCAATAATCTCCTCAGGCTCCACCTTTATATCCAAACAGTTCGGTTCCGTATACGTATCCTCATTATTCTCATCATCAGTCAACACCTCCTGTTTGATATCTACATTAAACGTTCCCTCGTAGAAGCCATTGTCCATTTGTATCGGTTTAGGCCACACCCTCTCCGGATCGTCGGGAAATCTCTCGCGTAACACCCTTTCAGTATCTTTGACTAACAACTTGAAATGGCATGCGCTCCATAGTTTCTCGCAACACGTGTGGCATATCAATTTGGAATGTCTGTCTGTTTCTGAAATCTGTTAACGATAAACAAATTAACACCTACTTTGTGTACTTAACAAAAATTGCATACAGTTTAAATAGATTTTTGTGTCATAATGACAGATAAACAATAAACTAAGTAGATGTATAATCTCACTAAGTGTTCCCATCGCGTCAGTTGGCCAGAATTTTCATCCACAATCACGTCGCTCGCTACATGTCATAATGACAGAAGTGTGCTCGTGCTTTTGATTTCATACTCTTTTTACGTCGTGTTGAGGTCATAATTTTAATAAAAAAAATATGTTCTAAATATAACAATAATTATATGTGTCATTTTAATTTTCATGCATCTCGGAAATTTTAAGGTTGAGTTTTCTTCGTGATTGTGCATCTAGTTAGTTTATTATCTACGGTCGTAAGTGATCGGGACGGTCAGTGCGCTCCTGGTGGTAAGTGATACGCCTGACCATGACAGATGCAGTGTTGTAGGAAATCAATATAAGTAAGCACGTCACCCTTTACGGGTAGGCTCGTACCCCTCGGTGGGGACGTTTAATAAGCTGATGATAATGATGATCGTCATTGAGGTTCAAGACTTTTCCCTTGATGCTAATCTAATGCGTGTTAGCCGAAAAGATCATTATTTGGCACGATTAACAATGGTCCTGTACAAAGTTCTAATCAAAAATACAAACTTGTAAATCAGTTAATTTGGTCAAATCATCGGCAATCGTGCTCTGCAAGCCGTCCCAAGCAGGTGGCCACGTTTGGAACAAATTGTACATCCGATCGAGCTCCAACTGTTGCAAACACGCCCTGCACTCCAATATTAGTTCAGCATTATTCTGTATAACGTCGCCATCTTTTTTCTTATCATGCACAACTTGATTTGTGTCTTTTGGAACCTCATCCATATCCATAATGTCATTGGTTGCCTCAGTCTTTTTAGTTTCAGCTGCTTTATCATCAAATTCCTCACTTTCGACTGCACTCATTTTTTCTAAAAAAGAATACAAGCATACTCTATAATTTAGACCCATTTTGAAAATATAATTTGAAAACAGCAATGTAATCGCATGAAAGCTATTTCACACTGTAAAGACATCAATTATTGTTCAAAATTATTTATCACAAGTTTATTGAAAACACTATATGGTAAAAGGTGACACTACATGCAACTAAGTATGAAATATGTATAATATCTAGTTTAATTTGGAAGATCTGGATGAATGATAGTAGTACAAATATTCTTGATGAACATGATAAATATAAAAAGTTATGCAATCCAAAAAAGCCTGAGCCAAACTTCTAAACTTAATTATGTATTTATAATTTTACACATTTACATGATAAATACAACATTAATTTTAAGTTATACCTTCTTTGACAGTGATGTCGTTATGAAGAGCAGTGGCTTCTTTATTTTTTCTATTTTTAGCTACTTTCTTTCTTCGATTTTTTCCATTGTGTAACTTTTCTGTTTTTTTAACATAAAATGAATTGGCAGTCCAAGCAAATTGAGTGGGCACTGCATGTTTTTTAGAACGGGGACACTAAAACATGAATTGAATAAGCACTATCATATAAAATTTTACACATATATATAAAGGTAATAACATAAAAAGGTTTTACCTTTTAATAGAGAAAAGACTATACAATTTGTTCATGAAAAAATATATACACTACTACTTTTTAACTACTACACAATAAAATATGGGGAGTTCAGTATCAATCACTGATCATATTAGCGTTTCAATCAACATTTTATAATATGTATTCAAAAAGTACAATGTTTCTCGCATTTGTTGGTATCCCAAATTGCCTCTCAATGTAAGAATGCAATTTTCAAACCTATTCAAAAACCAATGCGATCGCGCCCACGTTTTCGTATCAATTCGATGAAGTGTAAATACATATATAGGTTTTAATAAATAATTGTAATAGTTTTATTATATTGCCAAATGGCCTACTAGCCCAGAAATCACCAATAAGATAAACATTAAAAATACAAAAAAAAAAGTCATCCCAACAGGATTAAGCATACAAATTGTATTGAAGGCCATATCAAAATACTTACAAGCATTTGTTATAGGTTCTTTAATATAATCCTCAGGAAGAAAATGCTTTTTACAAACAAGTGATGACTGTGTAGGTTTGAAATTGTCCCTGCATATTGCATTTATCCACAGTTTCCTACGCGCTGCATCTCTTGGGAACTTATGACCACCACTTGTGGAGCACATGGGCACACAACAGCGTTTGGGCATTTTTATTTCAGGACAACACTCTGTATATAGAAAAATGCTACCTTTATGAACTGATCAGAATGACTCAATATAAAAATAGTATTGGCAAGCATTCATGTGACTTGACTTTTTTAATTATTTTTTTTTGTCTTCATTTTTACTGTCACATAAAGCCAGTGTAGGATAGTATATAACCAATGTGAACAGCAAATGTATGCATCATGATTGAACTGTTTTTACATTGTATTTTGTACATAATTTTATTATGAACACAGAAATTATGTTGTTAATTGAAAAAAAAACAAATTTCATATGTAAATTAAATAAAGAATAATGTGTCAAGTGGAGTGCATAAAACTACACAAGGTGTTGCTTTATATATCTGCTTGAAGATAGCATGGGTGTTATCCATTGAGTGGTTCAGTATAGGTACCTTTAAAAACGAACCTTGCAACAATGTTAGTATCTATTTTAAATTATCTTCTTGTATACAAAATAAGGGACTTATTTAAGAGAGATGACATAAGTTTTTAAAACCTTTAGAAAGGGTTACAAAAAAATATTTATTTATTTAGTTACTATCCTATAAAGTAAAAGCTTACTCTAAATAACTTTAATATATTGTAGTTGCACATAATGCCACCTTTGTACCCCATATTGAAACCAAAAACCACCAAATCACAAAAATAAAACAACTGTGTTTTTCTAAAAGAATAGTTTATAACTAACCTTATTTTTGTGCTGGGAATCATTAATATTCAACTTAAACAGCAACTGGTTATTCTCCACCACTATTTTTTATCTGAAATCATTATGATCTATTACGAATAGAATTATGATTGTTTTCTCAGAAAATGATTGTTTAAATAATTGCATATAAAATGTTTCATAAAGTACATTATTTACCTCGAAATATATTTAAATTAAGGGCACTTATGATTTATTGTAAAGCAATCCAATTTGAATGGATGGAAATCAAAAGGAAGCCCTCTCTTTAATCAAAACAAATAACTAACCTTCAAATATTCTCAAAGATGCTAAAGACTATGTTTACATATAGGGTAAACCTTATATTAAATTATACATTTTCATTTAATTGTTATTATTATTTCATTCAATGTATATATGTATATCTCTATAGTAAATAATTTAAATTAAATAAAAATATTGTGACAATTATATATTTTGACAAAAATGACAGCGATTAGCAATAGACAAGGGAGTACATGATACTTACAATGAAATGTTGTTAATATAACCCATATGTTATGTATTTAATATAATACGATTAAAATGGAAAAGTGTTAATTAACAAAGGACCTATAGTAAAATAAAATATGTTTCTACTTCACTTGTGCACAGAGCCCAACAATATTGTCGATGTGACATGTTAACGAGACAGCCTAAGGTCGTAAATATATATCAATTTTATATTACCCTTACAACAAGAAACACTCCAAATAAATTAATATATGAAACAAAATTAAATCGAACTGTTAACACTTTTCTAACACTGTTTGCGAGAAAAGAAAGGCCCGTAAGACCGAATACATTATAGTCTATGTTGCAATTTGACTGTCTCCAGAACTCAGAACGGATCGTTGTATTGTCTATGCTAAAGATGATTAGATTTTTATCGTGGAGGCGCCACTAGTCCTGTCTACGTACTTTGATAGTTTTTAGTACCCGCTTTCTTCTTTGTTTGTTTTCAACTTATCGCAGTTCATTTCTATTGTTCTCCATTTTGCGCTAGAAATCCCGATCATCAACTTACATACACTCACTAATAAACACTGTATCGTTCTTTGTCTACGCACTTCACTTCTTCATTTTAAAATATGAATGGACCAATGACCCAGCGTTTTATTGCAATAAGTAGGTATATCGGGCCAGAGGGGTTTAAATGAAATAGCGGATTATTAACCATTAAGTGTTCGTAAACAAGTGAGTGTTAGTAAATGAAACAAAACATTACAACGGTCACTTTGAGTTCACTCAAGAAGTCCGCTTTAGGTTTCAGTAAAGTCCCACATCTTTACTGAAAGTAAAAAAATCATCTATCATCATCTATCACTCATTTTATCATCAATTAAATAAAAAATACTCATGACGAGGCAGTATCATGTATGATCTTAGCCGGTTCATAAAGGACCAAATAAAAAACATATCACAAAAAACAAATGTCACATTGACAATCGTGAAATGAAGTTAAATTAAGGATATTTGAATCTTACGGCTACTACAAATAAAGATTTTATTTGATTATCATAATGTTTCTTTCACATTTGTATTGTACACATTTGTGTACTTCACACGTGTTTCATCGTATTTTTATTAAATTAAATTAAGACAAATATAAAAAATGGAAGAAAATACGCCTACAGTCAGTTTAGTATCGTGCATGCATTTTGTAAAACGTGGTGTAGCTAAAGCGGTACCTGAAAAGGTAAATCTTGGGTACAAACCAAAGTTTTAGTATTTTTACTTATTAATAACATCTTACTCGTTTTAGATCGAACTCACAGAAAAGGAACTAGAGAACATAATCAAACAGACCGCAAATGATTTAAGGTGATTTTTTTTATATCTTAAAGCTCTGTTTCATTTTATTAATAACCTATTCAAATTGCTTTTCTCTTAACTTTAGTACCTATAAATAATCACCACGAAAGGCTTGAGGACAGTATATACTTACATACTTGACTCTAATTTGGGACAGTTAAATTATATAATATTTTACATTAAAAAATCATTCAAAATATGACAACGTAATGGTTAAGACATAGGCAACTACACTAAGGGTTCCGGGTTTGATCCCCGGACAGCACAAACATTTGTGTGCATAATCATGTCTGTTTGTATTGGTCTAGGTGTTTTTTATATATTATATGTATGTATTTACAAAAAACTGTATCCAAGTATGTTTATCAGTTATTTAGTACCCGTAATAAAGCTTCACACTTAACTTGGGGCTGGATGGTGTTGTGTGAATGTCATTGGATATTTATTTATTTATTAAATTTTGTGACCGTTTATGTGACCAAGTTTTTTTCCTGCTGATCATTTTATTTCTTCTGAAAGAATTTGTCTTGCCAGTTACTCAGTTGTATCTGACCATTGATTATTTTAACAGGTTAACAGGGCCGGATCGCGATGTGAGATGATGAGAAGCAGAAGACAACGCCAATGCGCCGCCGGCACCACAGCTAATCCTGATGAGAATTTGATTTTGAAAATTATGATCAAGAAGAGCTAAGTATGTATACCATCAGTCTTGAATATTTGATATCACATTATTATACCAATAATTTACTGAATGAATATTCACTAAAATTTAATTTGGGATAATGGCAACTTGAAATGGGAAGATGACCTTAAACAGACTGTGGTGCAAAATGGAGAAGGGTCGCACAGGATAGAGAACAATGAAAGTTTTTGGAGGAAGCCTATGCCAACAGGCACCCTGAAATTAGGATATACTCATAACTTTAATTTCAGAATAAAGGGCTTTATTATTATTAATGGCAACTTAGCCGACATAGCCCACCGGATCAGCAAGTTCAAGTGGCAGTGCACTGGTCACGTATGTCGCAGAACCGATGGCCGTTGGAGCAGACGAGTTCTGGAGTGGACCGCGACTTGGCAAGCGTAGCGCAGGATGCCCTCCGGCCAGATGACTTGCGACGCTGGTGGAGGCTGGAGGAAAGCGGAAGACCGGATATCTGGCGCAAAAGGGGGGAGACCTATGTCCAGCAGTGGACTGCGATAGGTTGAAGAGAAATGGCAACTTGATCAAATGAAAAAGTGCTCTGCTTTGATATTAACTTTCAAGGAGTACAATATTTAAAATCCATCTCTGATAAACAAGTCTGAGAGACTCAATTTGCTATAGATGTTTGGTAAAAAGGTTTACACATTCATCTTCATTCAGCACTGACCCAATATGTCCACTGCTGAACGAAAGCATCTCCTAATGATTTCATGACCAATCCCTAGCATTGTCATCCACCTGTACCCACCTAACCAGGTCATCAGTCCATCTGTTAGGGTCAATCTACGCTTCTTTCCTGTTACGTGGACACCACTCAAGAACCTTTCCACCTTTCGTTCTACACACTATTCGCCTATACCTACCTTCAACTTGCTAAACCTGTAAACTATGTCATCACTCTAGTTCTACATGTCCTTGTTCCAGATCTTATCACACAGCATAGCCCCCTCCATAGCATGTTGAGAAACTTGAGCCTTTACAAACTCCTTAGTGAATAACTACATATGCACATGTAATGTTGGCAAATATTTCAATATTTACTTTATTATATATACAAATTATTATTTTTATATTTTTTGTACAGGCAATCCTGTTGGAATTGGAACCGTAGCACACTTCCTAACTTGGATATCTAAGTGAAAATGTTCAAATTAGGTAAGCTTTATTTTTGTCTTTGCATGCATGTTTTGTATTTTATACATCAATACAGCTTGTACTTGGTGAAAAACGGAAAACATCAACTGTTAACCATCATGTTGTTATGGTGAGTGTTGGCGATTTATCAGAGCCTCAATAATTTGACCCAATGTATGTGTAATTAGTATTTGAAATACCAAGGTCTAGTCCAACTTATAAATAAAAAATAATTTATTTCTCACCACAAATGACAGCATACAAAATACAAATCGAATAAAAAAAAATATTGGGTTTCTTCAGTCATTTGTAGAATACTGTCCCGTGTAGTTCTAGACCTGTATTACGTCATCAGGCTTACATCCTAAATATGCCTTAGGCTAATCTTTGTGAATTAAGCTTAACCCATGAACGCCGGGAATCCAGACACAATAGAAAATTGATTTTTCCTGATTTTCTTGTTGTGCCCTTACAGGTTATGTGTTTATATACCTATTGAAATTTATAAGAACTTACAAACCACATGACTGTAATGATAAATAAATAAATATTCCTACAAAAATCTAAATCTGTTGTGTTATTACAATACAACTACAACAATTATTTTTGCAAATTGTTTTGGAAATGTTTCACAAAGTAAAAATATGTTTTAATTGTTGTTCTCACCTGAACACGCAATGGATTTATTTGTCACAACAACAAAACATCGATTTATATACCAATCGTTATTATGAGATAAAATCAACGTAACAGTAATCAAATTAATAAACACGTGTGTGATAGGACGTCTTAAGCTAATTAGGGTTCTCCTAACAAAAATATAAAAATATTTCACATAAACTCCTTTTTGGCGTAATAGTACCTTTTTACCGATTGCCATTAAAAATGGAGTTCTGGAGTGGGGGAATGGAGCTGATCCATCGTAATGACGTACACAACTGCGTTATTTTGTACATTTTTAACCGAATTCATTGGCATTGGTTCACAAGTTCAAAGTCAATCAACGCGCAATGGAGCAAGCTATTTAAGAATAAGATCAGAAATGATTTAATCCGTAAGAGAACTAAAGTTACCGACATAGCCCGTCGGATCAGCAGGTTGAAGTGGCAGTGGGCTGGTCACGTATGTCGCAGAACCGATGGCTGTTGAAGCAGACGAGTTCTGGAGTGGAGACCGCGTCTCGACAAGCGTAGCGTAGGACGCCCTCCGGCCCGATGGACCAACGACTTACGAAAGGACGCTGGTGGAGGCTGAATGATAAAAGCGGAGGACTGGGATATCTGGCGCAAAATGGAGAGACCTATTTCCAGCAGTGGACTCGATAGTTCAAGAGAGAGAGAGGACTAACCGACTTCAAAAAAGGAAGTTATTCAATTCGGTACAGTTAATATGCTTTTTATTTTCGTTCGCAGATATCTTCCTCGTATATGGACCGATTGATGATTTTTGTTGCAAAGAGGATACATCAGTCTCATGATGGAAGTCAGAGTCTGATGATGGCAAACCAGAGTGATATTTTTTAATACTAATCACTAAAAAATGTAACCACAAAGAAAAAAATATTTAGGCTAGTAAAAAGAAATGGTTAAATAATTATTGCCCAAAAACCGACGACTTGAAAACCACATGAAAAAGGACAGATAAAAGAAACCCGTAGTGTTTGGCGCTTAAGTCGAAATTTAAGAAATAAATACATATAAAACATAAAATATACACTCCTAAAAAGATATAAAGATTCCAGAACATCATAAAATTACATGATATACATAGAAACCCCCATATCAATATGCATACAAATTTTCGTATTTCCCGGGTATCGAACTCGGAACCATATAATTGTGTACAATAATTGATAGAGTAAAACAATTATAGACGTAATTTAAAATGAAAATCATACCTGTACGATAATATATTAAAGATAACACCAATCGTAATATAAATGCAGCGATCTTAACAGCAAGCGCGTACGTATCTGATTATTGATGCAAATCTTAAGAGTGTTTGTTGCATGAATATACGTAAATACCAATCTGTAACGGCCATGCGTGGTGGTTAACGACCCCATATCTTACTGTGGGAAGGCCTATGCCCTGCAATGGGCTGGTATAAATCATCATCATCATCATCATCAGCTCATTAAACGTCCCCACCGAGGGCACGAGCCTACCCTAGGTATAGGCCTTAATCGTCCACGCGGGCCCAGTGCGGATGGACGACTTCACACACAACCTTTGAATCTCTTAGCAGGCGTGCATGAAGGTTTCCTCACGATGTTTTCCTTCACCGTAAGAGGGTCGGATAACGTACAGATATTTTCCAAAATTCGAAAAACATTGGTACGTGGCGGGATTTGACCTCAGCCCTCCCGTACGAGGGCTGGGATAAATAATAAATAATTATTTTCGGAAATTACCAGCTAAGCTTTTACAGTAACCTGAGTATAAACTATGTAGCCTAGTAGGTATTCTCCCAATATCGTACCGTGAATTAAATTAAAAATTTAAAAAACCCCCGACACAAGAACTTAAGTAATTTCCCTTTAAAAAGTAAAAAATAATAAAAGAAACTTAATGTTAAAGTACCTAAGAATCTATTAATAATTCTAAAAAAACCTCGCGTTGGGGACCGCTCTTAATTATTTCTTCTTATCTACGATATTTTCATAAGATACCTCTTTAGGCTTTTACCCAAGACTTTTTGAAGGAATTTCATGAAAGTTTTTGAATTATTCTCTTAATTTTGTTTTATGTTCATCTCTGTTACTTAATTAGACTATTTGTATTTGAATTGTTAGTTTAAGAGCGGTCCCCCAACGCGAGTTTTTTTTAGATTTATTAATAGATTCTTAGGTACTTTAACATTAAGTTTCTTTTATTATTTACTTTTTAAAGGAAATTACTTAAGTTCTTGTGTCGGGGTTTTTTTAATTTTTTTATTTCATACTTTTTATAGGTATTAGGTTAAGTTAGATTTAGTATATAGACAGACACGTCAAACTTATAACACCCCTTTTTACTTACTTACTATTGTAATGTACGAATCATTTCCTTTCATTTGATACCCCACTCGGCATATTTGTAAACAATCGTTTTCATTCCCATTTTCATCCCCTATATCTTATAAACGGCTGAACCGATTTTAATTAAACTTAGCTATTGTAATTTACGAATCATTTCCATTCATTTGATACCCCATCGGGCATATTTGCAAACAATCAGTTTTTCATTCCCACTTTCATCACCTATATCTTATAAACGGCTTAACCGATTTTAATAAAACATAGTTAAGAACACGCTCGATAAAATGACCTTTCAAACAAAAAAAAACTAAATCAAAATCGGTCCACTCGTTCGGGAGTTATGGTGCCACAGACACACACAGACAAACACGTCAAACTTATAACACCCCTCTTTGCGTCGGGGGTTAAAAACGAGAATTATAAATTTATAGTTTCGGGGCAAATGCACTATAAATATCTGATGGCATTGCTGTAGTACTTCTGTAATCTCGGATGGCGAACACAGGGTAGTGTTGACAGATACTTATTAATATGTACAAACATGTTTTTAACACTGCACCTTTGGCAAGCTCTTTATCACTTACCATCAAGTAAGCAAATTCGTCATCCCGTTTACATAGTAACTGAAAAAAAAAAACTGCGTCATCATCATCAGCCTATAACATCCTACTGCAGAAGACGGGTCTTCCCCACAATATAGCCATGGGTAGATACTTCATAAATTGCTAGAAGCTAAAATTTGTATGTTAGTATACAACCAACGGAAAATTCATAGAATTATAACTTTTATTAACTTATAACTCCCTTCCCCAAAATGGTGGGATGGATGTTTAAATGAGATTTCACCAATTTTATAAATTAAGACCTGAAATTTGTAGACAGTAACGGACGAGACTGACATAGTAACTAAAAACCTATTAATAAGTAATTAAAAAAATAAACACTAAAAAGACTGCTAGCAACTTACAACTAGAACTGAAATCCCACCAAAAACATCTCATGTAAATATTTCCAAGACGACCACATAAGTTTTTCCCTGTGAATAAGATTTCAAATCTCGTGTAGAGCCAAGCTTCTGAATCTACACAGCTTAACTATACCGACCCTTACTTTAACGAATTATATGTGGCTTGCCTTTCTCTTTACTTAGTTTAGAAAATGTGGATGCTACCTGTTCCGACACACTAGCCCCTTCCCATCTACATGGAACCAACAACAGAGCTGGTGCGCGTGTTTGAAGCGGCTGAAAAGCCAAAGCTACAAATACAGGGGTCTAGGCTCTGAATATGATATGGTCCCATTCGGTGTCGAGACCCTTGGTCCGTAGGGCATTAGCGCTATTAGCTTTTTAAAAAATTTCCAAACGTAGTCGACATCACTGGAGACCGGAGATCTGCAGCTACCTCGGTCAAAGAATTAGTTTAGCGATTAAAGGGTAACACTGCCAGTATCTTCGAACTTTACCTAAGGGGATTCTTTTCATTATTTTATTTAGTGTAAAATAAATATTGCAACACCTCCAAGATGGTAGCGAAACGGCGAAACCATAGATACGAGTATTTACTGATATGTAGAAATTCTTGAAGTTGGGGTCGTAGAATTCGGCCATGTAATCAGAAGCTTGGCTCTCATAAGATCTGATATCTTTTCACAGGTCAAACCTTATGAGGTCGTCCTGGCAACAATTTCACATGTTTCAGGAAGTTTCATCTTTTCTTTCGGACAATCAGATTTTAACCTGTAATGTTCTGCAACCAAACTGGCAAAATCGCAACAAATTTCAATAGAATGTATCCCCATGTGATTGTCACCACTACTTTTCAGATGTTGTAATATGAGGCTTAAAGAGAAAACATTCTCCAGACGAAACAGCGTATTTAATCAACCTAACCTTTATAAAAATATATATAATATCCACTGACATTCACACAGCGCCAGCTAACCCAATAAGCGTGAAGTCTGTAGTATATGTAGTACTAAACAACTGATAAACTTACTTAAGCACAGTTTTATTTGTAAATACATATAATACATTGAAGACACCCAGACCATTACAAACAGACATGTTCATGCACATGTTTGTACGCCCGGATCGAACCCGGAATCCTTGGTGTAGCAGCCGACCTTCAACCGCTACACCAAAGGTCTCAAATTAATAATTGGTCCAGAATTATTGAATGTATCCTGTATAGGCATGAATTTTGTTGAGCTGTGTTACTAAAATAAAGTAATTTCCTTAATTACTGAGTCTTGTTGCTATCAGCGTAATCTGTTGTAACATACCTATATACGCGATCACAAAACACTTCCTACTTATAAACAAACCTAAAATGTAATCAAAAACATATTTTGATTTTATTATCTTTATCAATTAGTATAATCTTCAAATCATACGATTCGTATTTTACCACAGCGACAATTTTGGACTAAGAAGTTTTTAGCCTACATACTTTTTTATATTTATTTATTTTTGCTGTGGCCAATCATTACAACGATTTTTGTAATGGTTGGCCACTGCAAAAATTTGGGTTCAATCCCCGTGCAATATAAACATCATTGTACAAACAATAAATATAAGTACTTGACATTTTTAGAAAAGCTCTATACATATGTGTGAGCAACTCGATCACTGTCGCCTTCGAGGCGAACAAAGCGCGTAAAACATCTCAGAACACACGCAAAACTTCAAGGTTGAGATTCCGTCCCCGCCGCCGGAGGTCTTCTTCGCGAGACCCTGAAGGTTCGACCAGTCCCTATTCACGCTACTGGCACGTGCCCGGTTGCTTTTCTCCCCAAACTTTTCCAAGGTTGCATAGCCCCTGCAACGCCCTAAACCGAGGTTCACGTCCCACTCTGGGCACCCTTAGGCTCGTTGTATATTTTTTGGGCTGAGAGCCTCACGGTCGCCAATTTTCCGGTGAAGCTGTGGAGGCCACCTGCGGCCAACAGCTATATCATTCCCAAAAAAACAATACATCTGAGTGAATCGGACATCAATTTCAACAAAACTAAGCAGGCACTTTAAGTTTTTTTTTTCGAATTGATTTATTGTGTAATTTTTTTCCTCGTCATTGTATTGTTTAAAACTTTAATTGTCAAATAAAGAGAATATAAATTTATTGTGTCAATAGGTATTTTTCTTTCTTTCTGCTGTTGGCCGTAGATGGCCTTTACAGCTTTACTGGGCAAGAGACTAGCGCAGATGGCTCTCGGCCTTAAACATTTTAAGTGAGTGAGGCAAGTTCAAAATTCAAATGTCGCATCAGTAACGTAGTTGACTATCTACGTGAAAGCAATTTGTGGACCGTCCAAAATGTTTAAAATTAATCATGTCATATGTTTGAACATTTGATAATTTTATACTAGGCCTACCTACCATAGCCTAGCCTGCCCTAGCCTAGCCTAGCCTTCCACGCAACGCCCTAAGCCGAGGTGCGAGTACCACTCTGGGACGGCCTTGGCACATTGTTTAGAATTTAAGGCTGAGAGTCATCAACGCTCGCCAATTACCCGGTGAAGCTGTAAAGGCCATTTGCGGCTCACAGCAGTAGTCAGTTCGAAAAAAAATACACATATACAAGCCATGTACCAATTAAAGCTACTCGCTTTAATTGGATAGATGGCGCTATACGCTGTGTGATTGTCCGTAAATTATTTATTCATTGATTACAGACTAAGTGATAAGTAAGCTTATGGAAAGATGCGCTCTTTATATCTCAGGCACATTTTATACTATTTAGTAAACCGATTGCACAACATTTAAATCATTGCTTAAGCCATATAATTAAACTTTTAAAATATACAAGATACGTTCAGAATGCCTAAGATTCTCGGTAATTGGACGCCAGAGCATTGTCCGCTATTTAAGCTGAGAGCCAATTGCCCGGTGAATTGTAAAGGCCATTTGCGCAAACAGCAGTAGTCAGTTCGAAAAAAAAGTCTCTAATTTGTACCTTTACATTTGTACTCATGGCCAAGCAGAGTCAATGCAGAATGGTCTCAGCCTAATAAACGAGCACCTTACATCCTATAAATATAAAAACTTCTAGTTACGTTTAGTTTCTCTTTCTTTCAATCATGGTAAACAGAGCCACCGCAGGTGCATTGTAAATAATTTCTATGTATATATGATGTAATTACAAAAATAATATATATAGGTATGATTATCCGTTGTTAGTGTCCACTTTGCAGGCCACGTTTAACTAGGGCTAGATGGCGCTGTGTGAATGCAGATATTTATATTAAAAAAGTAAAGTTTGCCAATTTTTCCCTGCCATCAACACCTGTAAATTTACATAGTATTTAATCGGTGTCAAGATTTTACTCTTATTTTTCAACTTAACACCACTCCCTTTTTATTTTTAACTCATCACATTGACTTTTTTAACTCATCACTTGACTGCACATTTCTCTACTTTTCTATTTGGGCCAAATATATAGCCAAATATAAATTATAGGCCCTATCCTCCACTTTCTCATACAGATTCCACCAGTGATTTTCGCAAGTCGTCATCGTCGGGTCGGAGGGCGTCCTATCCTTTGCTTGCCAAGACAAGTTCCTCATCCCAGAACTCGCCTGCTCCAAATGCCATAGTTCTAGTCGATGTTGACTTTACCGTTTTTTTTTCAATTCAAACCTTTTCTTTCTGGGGTATCGTGACAAGCTAACCGAAGTGCAAGGCTACCTTTTTTGAAGTGTTTCGTCGTTTTCTAACTCACATATAATCTTCGATGTACCAAGAATTAATATCTCAGATATGATGTCGACAATAAACTTATAAAATACAAAGTCTCAATTGAATAATTTGTTGGTCTCTCCTTCAATCCGCCTATCCGTCAAACGTTTACTACCATCAGTTTAGCGTCCTGACCGTCTTTGTAGCATAAAAAAAGTAATAAATTAGTAATACTTAACGTCGCGACTGATTACTACGTATAATGTATGAAACGTCAGTGAAATCTACAACAGAAATCTATTTGTTAAATATTTCTATTAATATTCTATAGCTAAAAAGAAGGTTTAAAAAATTCTAAGTATCTCATCCAGCTAAATTGACTACCCCTGAAGAAGTATCTTACACGAGATATAGAAAAGCCAAGCTCAAATCCTGAGCTGCTCACGAGAGCCATAGCCAATGAGG
>PQWD01008893.1:0-23149 GCA_019425675.1 Leucinodes orbonalis | reverse complement strand
CAGTCAGGGTTATTGAAGTGTGCCAGCTGACATGGCTGCCATGAATCATTCAGTGTTGACAACAGTTTATAAAAAATAGAAAGATACAGGTTGACAGGTCTGAGCTGATCATAAATGTTTATTAATTAAAGTTTAATTAGGAATATTTGAAAAATACTTGTAACAAACTTGAGTTCTTTTACAAAAATAATAATTGTAATCAAACATTTATAAATGTACCTATTATATGTACTGGTTTAGGTATAGATTGTCTGTGGCTCAAGATCGTCATCATGATGATGATATCATCAAATTATTTATAAAGGTAAAATATCTACTGGCTTAAGTATAGGTTGTTTAGGGCTCAAGTTCATTGTAAGATGTCTCCTTTGCAAAATATCCTCTGGTTGCAAAAATTGCAGAATGCCCCTTTCGCAAATGTCACTTTCCATCTCTTTTGCTGTAATGTATCACATCTGAGAAAAGGATATTCCTTTTGAATTATTATTCAGACCTTTCATCAAAATATTTTTGCAATTATCAATAATAAAGGGTAAAATAACATCAAATTTATGTAGGTATATTAAATAAGGTGGAAGAGTTGATACTGAGTTGTCTAGTTAGATACCACCGCTGTGCCAGATATTGTTTAGTGAAACAGGAGCGCTATGCACTTAATGGGTATGAGAGACCTGAGATCTGTTGTCTCGGGTGTTGGGCGCAGTACGAAATTGATGGAGGATAACAACTGTGTGTCAGTTGTTGATCTCCTTTAATTCCCCTCGTCATGGTTAGGCGTATCACTTACCATCAGTGAGCATCCTGGCTGTTCTGTACACTTATGACATAATAAAACTAAAATTTCATACTACTGATATGACATTTTATTATATCATCTGACATATTCTTCAATTTAATACATTGATAATAGTAAAAGAAACTAATTTCTAAAACATACAAAATTAATATTGTCTCAAAAATTAATTTTGCACAGAAATTTACAGTGTTCATTGCTTTAGAATGTAATACTACGTATTCTCTGATCATTTTCCTGTATAAATCAACAATATTAATGGTGTTAGCCTTTTCCCCATAGCTTGCAAAATATGCTTACAGCATAATTTAGCATCTATATAAATAAAATATATTTATAAGTACATAGTATATTATAAAATATATATATTTTAATGGAAAAAACATGGAATATGTAATATTTTTGATGACTGAAGTAATGGTAAAGATATTGCAACATTTGATTTCCCTTTTTTAGATAAACTAAAGTTGTACAGTGTATTGGATAAGGCTTTTGATCTAAGGGTTATGTTATGGTAGCTCTTGGTTTCTATTCAAATAAAGCCCATGAGTAATTTAAATATTTTATTTTTGCGTCCACCTGTGGATGGCGATGATGTTCGCCGGAGGATGATGGATGGACGCGTGTGCGTCAGTTGTTTATTAATAGGCGGACGCTGTCCGAGGGCCGCAGGGCCGAAGCTGTCACTGGTGCGTATGCTCGAGCACATCTTGTACAGGGCCAATGCCTGTTTTGCGTTAAAAATATATTTATACTTAACAAAAAAAACATCCACCATAACACAAATAAATATTGAACTTTCGAGATGATTGGTTTTCTTTGGTATATTATCAAGCTCTCATTTTGGTATTTTAAAGCTTAACGCCTTGTAAATGCACCATGCAATCAGCACATGTGCGAACCCTACGAGAGAGGGTCGCGGAGGACGCCCTCAGGCGTAACGGTGTCGACGTAGTGACGATCAGCTCACATCGACCGGTCGACAATAAATAGGACAGCTGAGGTGGCGGGATTTATGCTCGAATTCACGATAATTCGATTACGCGCTTCATCTTATAAACTTAATGCATATGACAGCTGTAGAACTTGACTCTGCACAACTCGTTATTGGTAATACCGTTATGTTCCTCATTGAGTTATACCAAAAGTTATTTTTTGTGTTTTTAACTTGTGGTATTTTATCTTATGCATTATGTGTAGACCGCGTCCGTTTTATATACTATGAATGCGATTGTCAATATAAGTTCATTATTCAGATGATATTGTATTACTTAATTTACATACGTCATCTATTAATGATCTCAACAACGCAGTATATGTTACTATGACGTAAATAAATGCACACACACAGTTTTCTCAGAAGTAGATAAATGAATCGATATGCGCCTTTTATACACCTGCCATTATTGACATATTGATTAGTAGACTCTGATAGATTGGACTGACGTGGAAATTTATTTGAAGTAGGTACCTATATAATTGTCATATACCTAAATACTTTAATTGATTGTGCTTTGAAAATTTAAAATGCCGATTGAAGTATAATTTTGATCAGGGTATACTTTGCTTTTTCCATCAAGGCTTTAACATTTTTTGCATTAATAACTAAGTAAATTACTGGGTATAAGAAAACTAACATCTGTTATCTCAAGTAACGGATCCAAGGCAGTGTTGCTGTAATATAATAATAATAATATTTACTGTTATTAATTTCCATCAACACGTCATCTGTCATGATCCAGTGTATCACTTACCAGGTGAGAGAACTGACCTTCCTGTCTACTTATGGCATACAAAAAATAAGTAGTGTTCCACATTAAATCTTTAATATAGGTTTAATGACCACAAATTAAAGGTTATTAAAAGCTTATCACAACATTTTTATATTTATTCTATTGACCTGTTTGCCTAGTGCAGAAGTTAAACAAAATATTTCATCTAATAAGCTAAAATACCTCGAACATATATTAGACGTTTTATATAAAAACATTTATTTCAGATATTTTAATTACATCAATTTAAGGAGAGGAAGTACACTTCTCACAAAGCACTGTCATATAAATGACGTGAGTCGGTCTGCCAATATATATGTAGTTATAATCATGAGAACCGTCGAAATGTTTTAAAATTAAAAATGGAATATACAAACGTCTTTAAAATTGTATCTACTTTACAAAAGAATTATTGCAGAATGTTAGCAAGGCTAACATTTATTAGTTCTTGTCTTGACCTCAAATATGAAGTTCTAGATTAGCTAACATCTGTTAATACTCGTAGGTTAAGTTTGATGGTAACATTAAACTATTGAATACCATTGTTTATTTTTATTTATTTTCAGTCAAAAACAAAACTAATTCAACACATCATACCATAATACAGATTCAATATACGGGCTTAGTAGCCTAAAATCTATGTAAAAAATATAACTATCTCAAATATAAATAAAGAATTCGCTGTTAAGAAAGTTTTCAACAAAAGCGCCTTAGTATTCATCCGAATAGCGTTTGACCTCAAACTCGGACCTCGAATATTGATATATGATGATAAGGTGACATAGTTCTCTTTGCACTAATACGTACGCCGGTAAACTCGTAGGTACATAATTCCATTTTAACTCATGTAGTAGTAGCTACTAACAGTTTTGTTTGAAAACAAACAAAGCGGGGGAAATGTCTCAATTTGCTAACAGTGGCCAAGTGTACATAACGATACGATTAAGTAGCCAGATATCATGCACCGATGATTTGATTAGTGTTTTGTCGAATACGTTTAAGCTTTGTGTTATGTCGAATGTGTTTTGATAGTTGGTATTGCATCGAAGATTTCATCGTGATCACGATCTAAAACAGCTAATGCTGAACCCCAGAATATCTCGAGCTGGTACAGCGTTCTGCGCCTGTGCTTTGTAGCTACACAAGTTAATTTTGGACGTCTCGTGCTCGCTGGCAAGACTCTAGAGTCGCAGCTCATACAAATTTAGTTAAGTACGACAAAGTATGTACAAGTTATCTCAATCCATGTGTAATGTTAATAAGAGCGTTATCCAATATACAAGTGTAAACTATTCATAGGCGCGAATTATCACATTCATGGCAATTTTAATTGGGGCATGAAATCTATTTGTCACGTAATTTCAAACATCCAGCGTTGTTACTCGTAGTGCACCTAGGAATTTAAATGAATGTTGCATTGGTCACAATAATGTATGAAGTGGAAATAATGCAATCTCTGTTTTAACACTGTCTATAAAATAATTCTACGGTTGATAAAAAAACTGCTACTTTCTCTGTGTAATATTTTAAGCGTGTCTTATTTTTACCTCACTGTGTGGATTGTAAAATGGTTAGTGACATTACTTTCACCTTACTTAAATACCGTTGAAAAGCTTTCTATTTGTTACAATTTCGTTGGATTGTGGCACATCTGTAAACTTAAGTTAAATTGGTCATGAAAGGGTGCAGTTCCATTAAGAGGATCGAATCTAATCGACTAGCGAGTTAAACCTCATAATAACACAATTGATGTCAAGGGCAGCTCTAACCACCTGTAGCATTCTTAGACTACCTATACTATATAGACGAGTTACTCTACAATCACAGTCTTGAATCCGTGCGAATTCAGTTATTAGTTGTCATAAATATTTTGCGCAAGCATTATAGTGGCATGTTTTTACGATCAACAAAATTAATAGTTCACTATGCTCACGTAATTATTGAGTATTGTGTGCGGTTTCGAGATTCTGAGCACGTACGGGTCTTAAGGCCAATGGGGAAGTGGACATGTCGCGTGTGGGAATACTCGCTGGAAACGCTCGTTGTTTCTTGGATCATTGGCGAGTGTGCACAGATGCTGACACGCCGGTATCGATGCGTTGACTTATTGCTTACATTAGTCACGGCGAAGCTGCCACTTGCGTACGCAAATAGAGTCGGCACGATTGACTTAGCACACGTTGCCTGAAAACACTCCCCTGTTAAGACGCGCCGATTAGAGCTTGCCCGTGTATTGGAAGATGAACAATACACATACTAATTAATTACTCCTTACCGCCACATAAATGAAATTGGTTACGGAACTTAAACAATCGCAAACACGTCACAACTACGCACGAGTGAGGTCATTGTACAGGTCATGACGACGTGGTCCAATGTGACCGTCGTAAGACTAACGCAACATAATATCTACCTACCATATACATGTAGACCTTCAAGTCTATCGATAATAGTTTCGGTGTCGTACGCACGAGATTACTTCCACAGACAAAGCTAAACCTTGCACTGCCTGTTATGCAAATATCAACATTATAAGACTTATCTCAATAGCAACTAAGCAAGTTGAGGTAAAATATAGTTCGTTTAAAAAAGAACTAAGATAAATATATTCATATTTAGTAAGGCATAAAAAAGTATAAATCCGTATTTGCTAAGTCACGCGATATCTTTGAAACGCCTTTGTGTGGTGATAAAAAATACTTATTTACATTATATTATCGTTCACATCAAGAGTCATGAAAACGTTCCATGTGATTAAGAAGAACTTTGTTTGCAAATCGTCGATAAACTGTGTAATAGCATAACCTGTTTGGGCTCAGGCTATGATAAGATACATGCGGTGGGGACAGGTCCCGGGTTAAGTAGTGACTGTAGTGAGTGCTGTGTGACGTCACCAGCGCCACCGTTGCGACCGAGCGCACTTACTCGACCACCGCCTAATGTATTTATGTTTGATCGTAACTGCCGAGATAGATCGCATGCCTGCTCTGACTGTTTTATCGTCTGTTAAATTTACTCCTTTGATGTTTTATTCCAAAATCTAATTATGGTTCTTTTCTTTTTACAGAACTGCCTACGGAGGAAGGTGAGCATTGATATTGTGACGACGGTATAAGTATCACATCATGTTGTTATAGGGATTTATAATTGTATCCTTAAAGAAAAAAAATGATAACAAAATGTATAAATAAACGCGAACGTTTTTGTAAGAAAGGTGCTATACTACACACAATCATATGAAATACGAACAAAGCTTTACAATGTTCTTTGTTTTCATCACTTTAGGTGTGCTCATGATGTTAACACTTATTAGGTACTTATCATTCATTCACCCTATGGTTTCAATTGCATAGCTGAACAACAATAAATATTTTGTCTTTGTTAAGGAGAGATCATAAGTAGGGACTTATGATGGGAAACAAGGGTGTTTACGATCAAATTGTAAAAAATCCACCACTGAGTCAGTGATTTTGTAGTTGTGAAGTCAGAAACTGTGTCAATATGAACAAAAAAAATAAAAGTGTGTCAAGGTCCCTAGTTGCTTTACTCGCGGTAGTAGTAGTATTTATGAAAAACATAGGCAAATGTTCGTATCAAACAAGTCTAGTGTTTGATAACAGTTGACTAATGGTTAGTCAAATTTTTATTTTCTGAAACCGTTTATCTTATAAATGTTGTTCAGAACTAGCGTAAACGATTTAATAATAATACTGTTTTTATATACAAGGCACTGATTATAAATAAATAACCACCGACATTGACACAGCGCCATCTAGCTCCAAACTGTCGAACCTGTTATATGGGTATATAAACAAAGGATAAAGATACTTATACAGAGCGTTTGTCGCATGGTCTTCAGTTTCACGGTAGTTGAGATATGATTTTTTTATGTCCTTTATATACCAAAATTCATACCTTTACATCGTCATGACTTTTTATTTGTGGTTACAATACCGCAACATGACTTGTCCTTGTATGTATGTAATGTATTCTTATTCTAAATAAACATTACATGATATGATTTATATCAAAGTAAAAACTAAATATTTTTTTACATGTAAGCTAAATTAAGATTTTATTTCTTTTTTGCAAATTAATTTAGAAGTTGCCACTTGTTATAAAATTTTGTTCAGAGTTTGAAAGGTCTTTACTTTATTCCCGATTTTTTTGTTGTTTGTTAGTCATCTTGCAGTATTACAACAACAAATAAAAAATTGGCCAAGCGCAAGTCGGACTCGCACGTGGAGGGTTCCGCAGCAGCAAGTAACATAAAATAAATTATTTTTATTTACTTAGGCACCTACTAAAGCTTTTATATGAAAAAATAGTGGTTCACCGTTTATGACGTATAAAAAAAACTACACACCAGAAATCGTTCAAACTAAATTTCGTTGTTAGATGACCATATGTACATCGTATATTTTTTCGATTTTATCAACCCCATAGTTTAGAAATTAGAGGGGGGGACACACTTTTTTCAACTTTGGAAGTGTCTCTCGCGCAAACTATTTATAAAAAAAATATATTAGAAACCTCATTACCATTTTTTTTAAATCTACACATTACCCCACACGTGGGGGTACGATAAAAAAATTTTGAGTTTCAGTTCAATGTATAGGGAACCCCAAAATTTTTTTTTTTCAAGTTTCTTATTAAAACCTAATAGCGGTTTACAGAATAAATATACGTACAAAGTTTGAATAGTGTAGTACTTATAGTTTCGGAGAAAAAAGGGGTTGTGTTATTCGGACGGACAGACTTGACGAATCTATAAGGGTTCCGTTTTTTTTGCCATTTGGCTACGGAACTCTTAAAAGATATGACGATTTAAATGCATGAATTTGGGTATTAGAGAAAATAAAATAAAAAGTAATATCTCAACTACCTTGATTTTAAGACATTGCGTCTACCTAGAAAAGTATACTTTTTTTTTGTAAATGGCAAAATATATATTATACATAGAAGCACCCAGGCCAATATGAACAGGCATTCACGCTCATACATATTTTTACTGCCTAGAGATTTTACCCAGAAGCCTTGGTGTAATAGCGGTCTAAGTAACAATTACACCACATGGTTTGATAAATAATATAAATAAGCATTAGTCACAAATGTTTAAATTTACTGATTCTTGACACGTTACTATAGAAATATTTTTTTGCAGGCAAAAGTATATGGCAGTTAGTCCTGGAACAATTTGATGACCTCTTAGTAAAGATTTTGCTGTTAGCCGCTATTATTTCTTTCGTAAGTATTGGTAAACCAGTATATTGTATTATATTACAACTATTTAATGTGTTTTCCGTTGGTCAAAAAGCCTCAGTTTTTATTTGTTTGTTACAGGTTTTAGCTTTATTTGAAGAACATGAAGACGCTTTCACGGCGTTCGTAGAACCCTTTGTTATTTTACTAATTCTTATTGCTAACGCTGTTGTAGGAGTATGGCAGGTAAGAATTCGTCTATAGTATTATTAACTATAAGAACAAATAAATATATATAGGCGGATAGTTATAAACGCATGTTTGATTTTCAGGAAAGAAACGCCGAATCCGCCATCGAAGCTTTAAAAGAATACGAGCCCGAGATGGGTAAAGTAATCAGAGGCGACAAATCTGGCGTACAAAAAGTCAGAGCGAAAGAGATTGTTCCCGGCGACGTCGTAGAGGTGTCCGTCGGTGACAAGATTCCCGCCGATATCCGCCTAATTAAGATTTATTCCACCACCATCCGTATTGACCAGTCCATCCTGACTGGTGAATCCGTGTCTGTGATCAAGCACACAGACCCCATCCCCGACCCCCGCGCTGTAAACCAGGACAAGAAAAACATCCTTTTCTCCGGTACTAATGTCGCTGCAGGCAAGGCCGCGGTGTTGTCATCGGCACTGGACTTAACACTGCCATTGGTAAAATTCGTACCGAAATGTCTGAAACTGAAGAAATTAAGACACCCCTGCAGCAAAAACTCGATGAGTTCGGCGAGCAGCTGTCTAAGGTTATCTCCGTTATCTGCGTTGCCGTATGGGCGATCAACATTGGACACTTCAACGACCCCGCCCACGGTGGAAGCTGGATCAAGGGTGCCGTATACTACTTCAAAATCGCCGTCGCCTTGGCTGTCGCCGCCATTCCTGAGGGTCTGCCTGCTGTCATTACCACTTGTTTAGCTTTGGGAACCAGGAGAATGGCCAAGAAGAACGCTATTGTAAGATCTCTGCCCTCTGTCGAAACCCTTGGTTGCACATCTGTCATCTGCTCCGACAAGACCGGTACTCTGACCACCAACCAGATGTCTGTGTCGCGTATGTTCGTCTTTGAAAAGATTGAGGGTAGCGACAGCAACTTCCTGGAATTCGAAATCACTGGCTCCACCTACGAACCTATTGGTGATGTCTTCTTGAAGGGACAGAAGGTTAAGGCTGGCGAATTCGACGCTCTCCAGCATTGGGCACAATCTGCGTTATGTGCAATGACTCCGCTATCGACTTCAACGAATTCAAACAGGCTTTCGAGAAAGTCGGTGAGGCCACCGAAACTGCCCTCATTGTGCTTGCCGAGAAGATGAACCCCTTCAACGTTTCCAAAACCGGCCTCGACCGTCGCTCATCCGCTATTGTTGTTCGCCAAGAGATCGAAACCAAGTGGAGGAAGGAGTTCACTCTTGAGTTCTCTCGTGATAGGAAATCCATGTCCACTTACTGCACTCCTCTTAAGCCTTCCCGCCTTGGAAATGGACCCAAATTGTTCGTCAAGGGTGCGCCTGAGGGTGTGCTTGAACGGTGCAGCCACGCTCGTGTTGGAACTAGCAAGGTGCCTCTCAACTCCACCCTCAAGAACCGCATTCTGGAGCTTACCCGCCAATACGGTACCGGCCGTGACACTCTGCGTTGCCTGGCCCTGGCTACAGCTGACAACCCATTGAAACCTGAAGAAATGGACCTCGGAGACTCCAGCAAATTTTACACATATGAAGTCAACCTTACCTTCGTTGGTGTCGTGGGAATGTTGGACCCTCCCCGCAAGGAAGTGTTCGACTCTATTGTCCGTTGCCGTGCCGCAGGTATCCGCGTTATTGTCATCACTGGTGACAACAAGGCCACCGCTGAAGCTATTTGCAGGTATGATTTTGGACATAGTGAGCCATTATTATGTGAAGAGACTACATGACATTTATATTGACATTGGTTTTAGGCGTATTGGCGTCTTCACTGAGGATGAAGATACAACTGGAAAATCTTACTCTGGTCGCGAGTTTGACGACTTGTCCGTTTCGGAACAGCGCGCTGCTTGCGCCAAGGCCCGCCTCTTCTCCCGTGTGGAGCCCGCCCACAAGTCCAAGATTGTTGAATACCTCCAAAGCATGAACGAGATCTCTGCTATGGTAAGATCTATATTTTATCTATCTCTATGCCTACTTTTTAAACACAGGAATTGACTGTTGCGGAGTGCATGCAAAGCTGTGACGCAATCAGCCTTATTCGAACGGTCCTTAGGAATTACGACAAACAATTGGACGTATTTACGCAACAAGGATCCAACCCACAAGGAGGTCAAAAATGAGTTAAGTATACCAAACTGGCCTCTGGGGTGTAAATTAGCCTTAAGTATAAATACTACCAACAATATATACATATTTAATATATTAATCGATGGTCGTTACCATCCCACATGTATGGCCCTTACGTTTTTAAGTTACTCAAAACGACTCTGTCAATTCATATAGGGAAATAAATATCCATTCAAAAAGAATAACCTAAAATAATATATCAAAATCCAATTCACTGAATCCTTTTTAAAAATACATTTAATAAACAATATAATGTGCAAATAAAACTTAAACTTCAATATCTCAAATGTCTCATTTTGTGGTTGGATCATTTTTGTGTAAATACGTCCAATTAGAAACCATGCATTACATTTCTATTTCTGCCAAGCATTATAATCTAATATTTGTTTACTATTGGAAGGTCTTCTATGTTTATGTTTAGTTCTGAGTGTTTATAAACTGAATGTATGTTGTTATGTTGCATACACTGTTTGCATTTTTACATAATGTGTTACATATGATTTGAACTCATGTATAAATACAAAATTTATAAGAATTGATAGTTTTGAAAACATGTAATGGAACTCAAAGTGATGCATGACTTATATTTTTGTATTAAAAATACTCATACTAGTTAGTATTTAGAAGAAATTAATTAATAAATACAAATACGTGATTATGTCTGGACAAGTTCTTTATGCAGTTAGTTAAATTAAAATATTGGCAGAGTATACTTACTTAATTCTTACATTCATTTTCTTTTGTTCCAATGAATTAAGTATGTTTTGATAAAATAAAATGGTAGTTATGAAGCTTCAGGCCCTATTTAATTTATGACGATCTTGCAAGCTACTAATAAACATCCTGAAATAAGTGAATAGATGCAGTGTTTTATCAAGAAAAATTGACCATATGGACCATTACAAACATAAATGTGTAAATATTGCCTGGTGAAGCTATAAAACCCATCTGCGGACAACAGCAGTGGTCAGTTCGAAAAAAAAGAAGAAAATCGTGTATATATTCTCATGCTTTGTGCTATTGCAGACTGGTGACGGTGTGAATGACGCCCCCGCCCTGAAGAAGGCCGAAATCGGTATCGCTATGGGCTCTGGTACCGCTGTAGCCAAGTCCGCCGCCGAGATGGTGCTCGCTGACGACAACTTCTCCTCCATTGTAGCCGCCGTTGAAGAAGGTCAGTGTTTCAAATCTATATTTGTACTTTGCACCTTACTACATTTAAATTTAAAGCATTTTTTGTCTTTTTCTATTTTATTCTCCTTTTGATTTCTTTATGATTGGCCTCAACTATATTTTATTATAAGGTCGAAGACTTACAGTCGGCCAGTCAGGTGCACACACGCACTCACTTGCAAAATTTCGTAATAAAAAAAATAGAAACATGTTAGATTAATTTCACTCACAGTCGTGGTGCCGTGCCAATAACGTAAAATCTATGTGTTATTTAGATTTATTTTTTTTGTAGCTTTCATGTATGTAAAGTTCAAGTAATTTGAAATGCAATGATTAAAAAATAAATCTATAAAAAATATGCTAAGAGAGAGAGGCCTAGTGTAGCAGTAGAGTTTGCTGATTTGAAAAAGAAAATTGTTGAAAATGAGCTTTTTGTGCATCCTATGCATGTTTGTAATACAACATTTTCAATATAACCATTATTAAAATGATAACTCAAAAGTAGCACGCTCAATCAAATATATCGTTCCTAGGTCGCGCCATCTACAACAACATGAAGCAGTTCATCCGTTATCTGATCTCGTCCAACATTGGTGAAGTAGTGTCTATCTTCTTGACCGCCGCCCTCGGTCTCCCCGAGGCTTTGATCCCCGTACAACTGCTCTGGGTCAACTTGGTCACTGACGGTCTTCCCGCCACCGCTCTCGGTTTCAACCCACCCGACTTGGACATCATGGACAAACCACCCCGCAAGGCTGACGAGGGTCTCATCTCTGGATGGCTGTTCTTCAGGTAATTGCATTTAATTTTATTTATTTTTTCAAGCTGTAGGAGTTATTATGCCGTGGTTTTAAAATATCATACTACTAAAAGAACTTTCAATAGAATATTTACATTTGAAGTTTTTTCAGTAGCAAAAACATGTTAGTGACAACTAATAATGTTAATAGTTATTATGTATATTTTTTATTCAAAAGCTACTTATTCTGTCTAATAAACATTTGAACTTGTAATTTGTTACATATATAAAATGTTTAGATTAACAACACTTTGTGCATACATGCACATTTATTTGTCTTGTTAATTTTTTATCGTTCTTCCTTATTGGTGGTTAAGATAAATATCCTTGCTTACTCGTATTCCTAACCTGTAACCTTATTAAAGGTTATAAGGTCAATACCTATGCGAAAAAGGTATATTAATGTCCTTCTATAAGTGTCCCTCAAAGATAAAAAATACATCTTGTTGCCACCATTCAACCTGTTTGATAAATTAAATAAATAAATATCCAATGACATTCACACAATGCCATCTAGCCCCAAGTTAAGCGTGGAGTCTGTATTATGGGTACTAAACAATGGATAAACATACTTATATAATTTGATTTTGTAAATACATACATATTATACATAAAAAACCCAGTTCATTACAAACAGACGTGTTCATGCACACAAATGTTTGTACTGCTCAGGGATCGAACCTTGGTGCCAACGACTCATTATTAAAAAGTCGCGAAACTTTAAAACAAACTATACTATTGTATGACAGGTACATGGCGATCGGTGGTTACGTAGGCGCAGCTACCGTAGGCGCTGCATCCTGGTGGTTCATGTACTCGCCGTACGGACCCCAGATGACCTACTGGCAGCTTACCCACCACTTGCAGTGCATCAGCGGCGGAGACGAGTTCAAGGTATGGTGCCGTAACACTATGCATATTTCATCATTGCTTTGAATATTTTTTTAGTAAATAAAAGAATAGGACCGTTCGCGTAACAATTTCGAAGATTATGATCTTTTAAATTCACTTCAAATAAACTGCTTTCGAGCATTTATTATCTCAATATATCCTGACGGGTTCTTGATTATTTTAAATAATATGCAATTTGCTTACAATTAACTTTTATTTGATTTCATCCAAAACAAGCACAAACAACAAAACATTTTTTTATGTATAAAATTATGAATATGAGAATTAACTGCAACACCATCACAGATTAGTCAATGCAACCATACATTGTAAACCGCTAACTTAAATTGTACCTGTAATGATTTACTATGTATAATACCTGGGTTATTATGATGAATATATGATTATTATTATTGACAATTTTTCCTTAAAACAATCATTTTTAATTACACAAAATGTATTTTATTTCCAGGGCATTGACTGCAAGATCTTCACTGACCCCCACCCAATGACAATGGCTCTGTCTGTGCTTGTCACCATCGAAATGTTGAACGCCATGAACTCGCTGTCAGAGAACCAGTCCCTTGTCACGATGCCACCCTGGTCCAACTTGTGGCTGGTCGGCTCCATGGCTCTCTCTTTCACACTCCACTTCGTCATTCTCTACGTCGAGGTTCTCTCGGTAAGTTTTTGGAAATATGTCTCTTTTATATTGAGCACTGGTCAGAAAGATATTACTGTACATTAATTTTTTTGTAATGAATATGAACTTAAAATAGGAGTACCAGTGTTGTTTTCTACAATTTTGCCATGTTATTTTAAACCTAATTAACAGTCATTTGCTTTTTTATTCTGTTTCACGTTATATCTTTGTTATTCATATTTTTTTCATAACTATTTTGAAATACATTTCGAATAATATATTTTATTTGTTACGTGCCGAGTGCGCTTATCGATGTAGTGTTGTTGACGTGTGCCGTTGTAATGTTCACAGGTCGTGTTCCAAGTAACGCCACTGTCGATGGAGGAATGGGTAACCGTAATGAAGTTCTCGATACCCGTGGTGCTACTAGACGAGGTGCTCAAATTCCTCGCGCGCAAGATCTCCGATGGTGAGAAGCGATCACTGCTAGACTGGCTCGACGGCATGCAATGGATTGTGCTC
This sequence comes from Leucinodes orbonalis, assembly GCA_019425675.1. Lineage (NCBI taxonomy): Eukaryota > Metazoa > Arthropoda > Insecta > Lepidoptera > Crambidae > Leucinodes > Leucinodes orbonalis. The sequence continues at coordinate 8,989 of PQWD01008893.1, read as the reverse complement.
ATGTGGGCCGTCTTCTTTGGGATCATCTGCTCCGGAATCCTATAAGCCGGCCCGCCCCCGTGTGCCGTGCCATCACCCAGTTTGATTCACACCTAATACCCCATACCGAATTCTGCGCCACCCACCCGAACCCCCGATCTATAGTTAATTTTAGTTTGTTCTCTTATGAATCTATTTGTGTTAACGCGTGTGTGGCGCACGGAATTCAACTGTGGAAACACATGGACAATGAGCAGTGCTCACCACAGTACACTTAACAAATGAATGCTAATCCCGGTGCACAGCGTGTGTGAAGTGACCCCTAGTCGGTGTTGCCGCTCAATAGTCTAGTGATAGTTGGACAAAAGCAATAGTATCGATAGATTAATTAGGTTCAATAGTATTGAAACTATGCAGTACGATCGATAGTCAATATAGATATAGAGAAGCTCAATATAGATATTTCTATATTGAGCTACGATACTATCGGGACTATCGACAGTCAGTAGATCAATACTATTGCGCTAAACTAAGCTATCGATAGTTCGATACTATCGATAGGTCTATCGATAGTATTGATGGTTTTCGAGGTCAACTATCGATAGTCCAATAATTGATTGTTCGGCAACACTGCCCCTAGTGCACGAGCCGAGTGGACAGTGACCAGCGCAACGCACCGGAACAAACCAACGTATAAGTCTTCTATATCGAATAGGAGTAGCCCTACTACTGTCTGCTCGTGTGATTTTGCATTTTATAATGTGCGAGACAATAATATACGGAGCTCGTTTTTTATATAGGTGAAGAGAAATTATACTTTCTTTACCTTATATTTACTTGTAGCTAGAAATGAAGCGGCTGTGAAGACCTTCATTGTAAAGTGCTAATGTGAAACACCAAAAATTGGTTTACTAATTTTAAAAAGGGTATTATATTGTGTAAGTTTGTTTTTTACAAATGGTAGTAAACTTTTGTATAAATATTGATACGGTAATCAAGCTCCATTTTGCAAATATCATAATAGTGGACTCGCACCCCGCTCATGGCCTTGTCCTGCGGGACAGCAGACATTAACTTACTATATATATAGTAATGTGCATTGTTAGTGCTTAGCGTAATTTATTGTAAGTATATCGTTAGGGAAGTGGTTATGATTATTTTGCTCGACGAACTTTTTAATAGGAAAAAGTTATTCTTCTCTGTTCTTGCACTGTGGCCGCTTGTTAACATTCCTGACGCATTCGATACTTTTTTTTCAGCCTGTATTGTTTGCGCAGCTTTCTGTTTCTAACCTAATAGTATGTTTCTTGTGTTAAAATTAACAATCGGTACGATTTTTGTCATTTATTTGCATTTATTTATTAATTTGGTTAAAAGGTAATAAATGGGTAATTTCGTTTAAAAAATTCATGCAAATTGATGTCCAGTGTCGTATTATTTGTGAAATGAGTCGCAAGTTCATATTTAATAAAGCAATATAGTCAAAATGTATGTTTGTATGCCAGAATGTGTTGATCATAAGAAGTTTATGTTCAAATCAGTAGGTACTTGATTATAAACAATAATTCAGGTACATTTTCCCATGGCTTGGGGATAATCCATCAATTTTTTATTGAGGAGACATAATATTACATTAAGGTAAATAAAATTCAAACGAAATAAGTAATTTTTTGTTATAGTACAAGATCTGTACTCATATAAGATTGTTATAATAAAATAGTTAATAGCATGTGTAAATTGCATGTTTACAATTTAAGAGTGCAGTTTGGTTTGATATTTTTTACTAAGAATAATTAAATCTTTAAGGTAATTATTTTATTTGTGTGTAAACACAAGTGTAAGACCGTCAGCCAACATCTACCAACATTATACACTGCACAATAAGGGCATGCTCAAACTCGCGTTATTTGTCCCCAACCCCATTCCAACTGTTATGATTATGAAATAACTTATTTAAAATGTACAGTCGTTTATACATATTTTACATTAATTAAAAATATCGAGAATAAAACCATGACTTGTTTTCTTGCAATAATCCTAGAATATTTGTGATTGTAACACCCGAACCTATTTGTTTTTATAATTCCCTTGTGTGTACACAAACATCCAACCACCAGAAAAGTAACATTAAATGTTTGTTTTTATGTTTCCTGCTAACATGAGTAACAAACCTAACAAAAAAGTTTTGCAAGCTTTCGAAACGCTATTTGGCAAAGTGTGATAAAAAAGCCTTTTTGCTGATAAATATGATTTGCCAGTAAGTTAAATATAAAATATTATTGTTAAATGATTCTTAAATATAATAACTATTTGTTTACATTAAATAAATTGCAACCGAAATATTCTGAATTATGAAAGCTAAAAGAAGCAAGCTAGTTGCAAAACTTTGCATTGTTCCGTTACCCCGCATGCACTAACGTCGTGTTGTCTGCCCTCAGCCCAGCCGTCGTGGAAGCTGTAAGCGCCGGGTGACCGTCGCAGCGCACGCACGCACATATTCCATGAACTCATTGTTTGTTGTGATCCCGCAGTGAAACTACACATTTACGTTACTACGACACGGTTGTGATATCCCAGTAAGTTCGGACGGCAGCTTCCGCTCGAGCGAGCGCAACACTAACGCTCTCGTTGTTTTGCAGTTAACGAGGTGGTCATTGACAAGTGGTAAACGCCACCGAGTCATAGTTCCTCATCCGCTTCTCTCTGCTACTTCTCCGCTCTCGTCTCCCGATATCGTAACTGATTGGCTTTTAGTTGGTAAAGTCGCGTCGCGTGCGTACGGCTAGCTATCGACGCGGAGGCGAGACGGGCGCCCGCCGCCCCACCACCTGCACACCTGCGCATCTCACCAGAGAGGAAATGTTGTTCATAATGTGTATATACTACAGTATGCTTAGGAGGTTTAATCATTGTTAAATTACATTGTTCTATTAAAGACTACATAGTGCCCGTCGACAAAAGCAGTGCGATAGACGATGTGTACTTAAGTTGACAGCACTCTTATGTTTAATTTATTGTTATATTTTTATTCTCTTTTTAATCTAGTTTTGCTTATATAGAGCCGAGTCTGTTTCTGTTAGTGCTGACGCCTCGACGAGCAAAATGGTGTCTGTAAGGGAAGGATATACATAATTGTCCAGTGTTTGGGACGTAATCGAGTCCAAAATTTAAACATACCTGTACATTTTAATGTATTATTGTTTTGTACAATAAATCGTTATAAAACGACAGTTGTTTAATTTATAATCCTTATAAGTTAAAGTCTCCAAAAACACTCCATATTGCTACATAATAAACAGAACCCGTCTCTCGATGCTCTATATGTATCTCGAATCCCCTGGCGCGTTGGAAATAACTAAGCCACCCAAGACATTTAAATGTTTACAATATGTCTACATTATAAACTAGAAATGCGTAAACGCTTCTAAGGCGTTTATGCATTCTCGCTACCAATCTCCAATCAATGAATAATTACTATTTTTTTCGCGTCGTACATCTTCGATTTTGTATAACACTTACAAATAAGTTTATTATAGCTGTATATTCAATAATGAACACAAAACAAGAGGTACTGTTACGATAATTTGCACAAAGCTGAAAATAGGCATATATTATGTAGCACTTTTTTTTGCGGAGAATATAAATGTGTCGACTCACGTTCCTGAATGAATTGAGCTTGTCTACCACCGAGAACTCAATTATTCTATCATCGAATTCTTTATTTCCAGTAAATATTTTTATGTATCTTATGAATGAGTTATATTATAATAACAATGTCTGGAATTACAACCGGAAGTCATACTTGCATGCGGGCAAAATCTATGCAAATCAGGCAATTTCATGGGTGTCGACCTTTAGTTCTATGGTTTTCCAGGACTTATATTATAATTGTTCATGTAGAACCATAGGACTTTTTATACGGCCGGCTCTCAGACGGCTTTTTGTAAGTAGGTAGCGTTTTGGTCGGAACACTCAGTAGAGAACGAGTAGCAGCGCTTCCATTGAACATTCTATTAATTGGTTTCGTTATCTCCAAACCAAACAGTCTGCCATTGAGTAACAAATAGTTTAATATACTACGTTTACAAGCCCTCCCTTCCTGAAGCAAAACCCTTAACAATTGAATAGACTAGTTTACAATTTAATAAATCTTAATAAAGTACTATATGAGCACTAGTCTAATACTCCGAGGCCACAGTATAAGGCTTGTGTCCAAAACAATTATACGGATAAAAAAGTTCACTTTAAAACGCATCATATCTCGCCAAAAGATTCAGTACCTATAAAATTTGGTAATTGTAGTATATATCTTGTTTGCTATACCCAAAAAAAAAGACGTGTAATTAAAAGTAAATTGTCATCTGTCAATTCATAATTTCAATCCGAACGCAAAATACAATTCATTGTTAACGGGGTGAGGGTTGCTATTTTTTCCTTGAAATGCCTAATTAATCAGGATTTTCTGAATTAATTTAATATGGACACATCCAAGTTAGTAACCAAAACCTTTTGTGGAATATTAATGCTTTGATAAATTCTTCGCTTCATGTTATTACTTTCATTCAACAGAGTTGACGCTGAACTACCTAGAAAAATGGCACATTTAGATATAATGAAAATAGATGAGCACTCTGCACAGGAGAAACAACAAAATAATGATTCAACGTCAAGAGTTTGCGAAAAAGAAAGTCTCTAATGCCTGAAATAAATAAGTCTAGTAACCGACGAGTAAGTATGAAACCGCGTAACACATGACTGAAAATGCTAACCCTAAGCAAATTGAGGCACTTTACTTAAACAAAAAGGTGAAGTCGTTGTCACAAACATTAGAAACAATTTATGAAGAACCGAAGACTGATAACAATTCCTCAGAAACTTTAATAAGTGGGAGGAAAGTGAAAAGACTTCTTACATTCCAGTTAGGTAACCAATATACAAAAGAGAAAATAAAAAAACGTCGTGCAAAAATTAAGAAGCTACTGGGAAATAAATCATTTCTTAATAGAAAAAAATACCTATGCAAGTGTTCCTCAAAACTATTGAATGTTTGGAGTTGGATGAAACAGTACAAAGTGAAACAAAGATACTGACTAATAATAAGGATACATAAACATCAATAACAATATAGTGTTTACCTTGGTACTTATTTCTTTCATATAAACTTTGAATAAATCTGTGAAATAAAATAATTTGATAAGTATTATTAAAATCATAATGTATATGCATTTTTATTTATTTTATGTGTTCCATACTGAAATTAGTTTTAAATTTTAATCTAAATCTAATGAAGAAATATGACTTGTTATGAAGCATAATACAATTATAATAATTTAATATGTATCCAAGACTATTAGCTTGTAAATTCATAAAACACAATCTCAGTTCAACTTGAATTTCTATAATAGGTGGTGTGTAGCAGACTAGTAGTATCCTGTAAATTATACATTTGTACAAGATGTCATGTAGATACATTCATAATTTTTAACAGTATTTGTCCAAGTTTTACAAATTAAATATCAATCAATATTCATACAGCGCTATCTACCCCTTAACTAAGCATTAGCCTGTAATATGGATACTAAACAACAAATGAACATTCTTAGCAAAGGAGAAGTTTTTAGAATGCACAAAAGTGTTTTCGAGCTGCTTAGGGCATATGGCATCGAACAGAATCATGCAGCCCGTTATTTAAAAAATACAAAATATTAACTTTACCATGTCTATATTATATATGAAGTATATTTGTTTACTAAACAGAATTTAAATATGTTTGCAAAGAAACAAGACATGGCCTAAAAACTGTGTTTTCTAAAGCTCAGTCTACACTGTTTACTATCAAAACGCAGTATTCACGTGTGCCAAGATATACAGGTTTCTACCCAGAGAGTTTAAAGATATGCCATTTCATTATTTAAAAAAGACTACAGGCAATTGATTGACAAAAGTTATTATGATATATCCGAATTCCTTATAAATGGTATGTAATTGATTTATAGTAGTTTGAATTTATTATTAATTCATATTGAGGAATTTTGTAATTAATATTATTTAATGGTGACTATTAATATCTTTGAATATTTTATACCTCCACAAGGTAATAATGGCTAATCTATATATGTATTGTGAAAAACAAATATTTTAAGAACTTTTTATATACCTAACCATAATTCAACAATAAACAATTTTAATTTGTTATGCATAAATGCTACATAGACCAATGGTGTTTGTCTGTGAATTGTCAAGATAAACAGACATGTTCATGCACACAAATGTTTGTACTGCCCAGGGGTCGAACCCGGAACCCTTGGTGTAAGGGTCGACACCTTAACCTTTATACCAGATTACACCACAAACTAAAAACTTCCAAGGGTATTTGTAAAACTAAAACTAATCTAAAACGCTAGGCCAAATTACCACCTATAGTACCAATAATATCAAGAATCAATGATTATGTACATATTATATTATATTACCATAAACTTGTTCTAACATCATATATTGTTTTAGTATTATTTGTTTAATACATAATTGTTATTAATTTTAAAATAGTATATAAAAATTGACAAAATTCGTATTCAGTATTTTAATCATAATTTGAATGAAAAATAAACACTTCAACTAGCCCAAAGAATCTACTTGATTGATTATTTATGAAATATTGGTTTGTCCTAACTATAAATCAATAACATAAATCTAAAATAAAACAATAGACATTAAGTGGTCATAGATATATTTAAAATATATTTTTTAACAGTAGCCATTTTGTTGCTATTAATAAATATTAAATAAATTCACTGAAAATTAAAAATAATACTTGAGATCGTAAGTATTTACTAGGAATGATATTTCAATACTGTTGATTTAGATACTGATCAATTTTCTTCAATATTGCATGAAGTGGATGTAGTTGGACAATTTTTATACTCTTGAAACATCCCAACAATTGGCTCACTACTTTCATTTATGCATACACAGTGTGGCTTTACTGCTCCTGGTGCGTAATGCTGACGTGGAACACCAGCCCAGCTTCGGACAATACCACCACTGGAAAATTATACATACACATAATTAACAAAAGTCAAGAGAATGATGATGATAATTCACAACAAAAGTATATCCATATTAATGTTTAGAAAATTAACAGAGATCCTATTGTAGAAATTAAATATCCGCTAATTGAGCAAATACAATCATACAAACAAAACAAAATTAACCATTTTATCATAAAAATACAGTTTATCTTTTTATTATATATTTATTTTTAATATGGAATATCATTGTTGACACTCTATAAATGTACAAAACAGATTTATTATTTTATTTATTTAAAAACTTAATGCACACTATAACATAATGTACAAAGGCGAACTTAATGCCGAGTGGCATTCTCTGCCAGTTAACCTTTGGGTATACAGAAAGAAAAACAAAATGGCGCGGCGAGACAAATAAAAAATAAATAAAACAATATATCATAAAATAAATAAAGGTTATATAATAGATATACACAAAGATACTTACAAATACATAAAATACAAAATAAGCAATAAACTAAAAAAAAACATACTTAAATACATAACTACTATGACATACACAAAATATATAATAATCAGTATAAAGGAAAAAAAAATGCAAAATAAAAATGAGAATAAAAATGCAATGCAATATAATATTTAAATACCTTTGATAAAAAATGAGATACTAGGACAAATAAATAAATTAAAAAGAAAAAATAACAATTAAAACCTTACAAATTGCTTTGAAGAAAGAAAAGTTTCGCTTTTCTTAAAAGAAAATTTAGATTGAGATGATTTTATATCTAGAGGCAGTTCGTTCCACAGCCGAGTTACTTGTATGGTAAATGACTTACTCATAAAGTCGGTGTGGTGTAATGGAGTACGGATATGAAGATTGTCTGCGGAGCGAAGAGACCGACTATGAGTTTCGGACAGAAATTGAAACTTTTCCCTTAGATACATAGGAGAAAGAGGGTCATTAAGAATAGAGTAGAGAGTGCAAAGTAGTCTAACATTCCGGCGCTGTCGGATAGGGAGCCATTTAAGCTGGCAACGGTACAAGGAAATGTGATCATATTTACGAAGTCCATAAATAAATCTAATACAATTATTCAGGAGACGATCTAGTTTACTTAACAGCGCTACAGATAGGTCGGATAACATACATCACCATAGTCAATTAAAGGTAAAATTAATGTTTGTACAAGAGCGAGTTTGGTTGAAAATGGAAGAAAGAACTTAAATCGATATAAACTCCTCAGACAACAAACAACCTTATTACTAACTTCCGAAACATGCGCAGTCCAGTTAAGGGTGGAGTCAAGATGTAAACCTAGGTTTTTAACCGAACCGCTATACTGCAAGGAACAACCCTCGAACTCAATAGGCGGCAAATCCGACATATTTAATCTAGACAGGAATCGAGAACTGCCAACAACGATTGCTTTACATTTAGATGGATTAACAGTAACTCCAAAATTACGCGACCAGCAAGATATACGTTCAAGATTCTCATTTAATTTAGCAACCACCTCATTAATTTCATTAAGACTGCCACTCATGTACAGTTGCAGGTCGTCAGCATATAAATGATACGAACAATCTATATGTATAGTAATTAAATTTATAAAAATAGAAAATAAGAGAGGGGAAAGTATTCCGCCCTGAGGCACACCAGAAATTATGGAGTTCCAATCGGATTTGGAAGACCCTATAGTAACAGACTGTTGACGCCCAGACAGGTACGATGAAAACCAATCAATCACCGCAGAATCCAAGCCCAAAGTAGATAAAGTAGCGAGAAGAAGGTCATGATCTACTGTATTAAAGGCGTTGGAAAAATCCAATAGGACAAGAACAGTGAGTTTAGAATTTTCCATGGCCTCTCTGATGTCTTCAGTTACTTTAATAAGAGCAGTTGAAGTACTGTGAGCTGCTCTAAAACCGGACTGGAAAGGGTTAAACAAATTATTCTGTGTCAAATGTGAAGTAAGCTG